>JBCFYV010005853.1:0-20256 GCA_039000515.1 Timema cristinae | reverse complement strand
AGGCCAAAATTTACTGTGGTTAACTATCACATTAATTAATATATTACCATTTGTTTCATTACAGTCATCCAAAGTGATAGATGTCAGCTGTTGGGTAGTGATATATTAGGTATTACTTCTAGTAACATTCGAGCTGTCATCCAGGTAAACTTAGCTCAGTGAATGACTTAATACATAATAGGGATGTACTAATGAATCGTTATTGGCCATTGGAAATTAATTTTAAGGCGATTATTATGCCGGTGTTTTTTAAAAGTCTAGTTTGAATCAAAATTTCCTGTTTAGGAGTTAAGGAATCAGAATAGAAAAAAAACAACATAACACACTGCACCTGTGTGGGCTGTGCAAAGATTAACCAGACAGAAATATATGTTAATACCGGAGATAAAAGTGACAATGTAGTCGAGAAAGCTGAGAGAGGAGCAGGTAGGAGTAAACTGTGCCTGATGACAATATATTGTAACAAGTGATCAAGGTGCACAACTTTCTGGCTTAAGAAATCTGTTGTTTTCCCTCCAAATTGAGGGTCACTTTTTACTGGAACAGTTAACTTTGAAAACACCCAAGCATTCTTGAATGTTATTTTTAATAATGGGATTATAGGTAAGAGTGTAAGATGTTTAAGTATATTTGTAAAAAGACCTGGATATTAATTATTGGTTGTTTAACCTCAAGGAATCAAATGTTTTGTTTGTGTTTTTTTAGAACTGTGACCCAAATGCTCCACTAATGATGTACATATCCAAGATGGTGCCCACTACAGACAAGGGACGTTTCTATGCTTTTGGTCGAGTTTTTTCTGGCAAGGTATGTGCATGACTTAGGAGTGATGTTTTGATGATGATGGTGGTAAAAACAATTGTTGGATTGTAGAAGCATTGAAAGGAGGACTAGACCCCTGACACTGTTTACATACCAACAGTAGTTAGTTTAATGGGAAAGGATAAATAATCCTAGCAAATTGTTATAGATTTTAATGATTTACATTACACAATATAGGCCTAAACTGAATTAAGATTTATTTCAATCATGCTTTCAATTTGAATCAACCCCAACCCCCCCTCGCAAAATACAGGTTAAAATTCAGTCAAATTAAACAATCTAGACTCGTATTATTATTTAATAATGAAATCAATTAGAATTTGAGTGTCGTTTAGTTATTTTTAAAAGTGTCGTTAGAATGGGTTAAGTTTCTAAAAAAACATGTGAAATAAACATTAGGCCTAGTTATCCTCTGATCAACTTTAATCATCATTAAAGGATATTTTATTGTATTAAGATAGCAAAAATAAAAATACAAACATACTTTTAATAAAAACTAAAACAACGTGCTTAACAATCAAACATTGATTGGAAATAGTGAACTCAATGATGCTTAAATATGTTTTATTATTATTTTATTATATATCCATTATCACATAGAAAACAAATATATTCGATTCCTGCTATATATCGATCTCTGAGAATACATACTATTTTAAAACACAAATATATTCGATTCTTGCGATATATCGATCTCTGAGAATACATTCTATTTAAAACACGAACATATTTTCGACTACAATATGTTCATTCCCACTTTATAAGGCAGGACTACGTTTGAATATTTCCACAATTACTTCAATAACATATTAAAATACTTAAAACTCTATAGTGCTTACTAAGTGATAAGATTACCTGAATCGATTCTAAACAAACAATCGATAAACTATACGTATACCGGTAGGGATAAATAAACAGTTTTATCGCTGTTTGACTGTTGATAGTATTTATTTTTCATGAAACCCAACAAAATGTCTAACTTAAGGATCATATCCAATAAATTGGGGTTCTTTATTTTAATCATCGCTCGGGTGAGTAAACATAACATACGTCATGGCGGTTGACTTTGTATCATCTGTAATATGTTCTTATTTCTGTTAAAAAAAAAGCCTTAATTTGTTTAGAGTTTATTTTATAATAAAGGAAATTGATAAAACTAAAGAAAAGGGAAAAATAAACTACTAAGAATAAATTTGATAAAGAAAGCCCACCTAGGAAAAGAGGAAAGATTCATGTTTATCTCTTTTGTCCGACAAAATAAATATTACGGATTAAATTGTCCTTTTCAAGTAGGCCTAACTAAGTAATTTTTGAATTCAACAGACGGCGATAAAACTGTTTGCTTATGCTTACCGGCCTTAATACTGTGCATACAATGTTTGTTTAGATTCGATTCGGGTAATCTGATCACTTAGTAAGAATCAAATAACAACTTGCTAATTCATAATTTGTTTTTAAATTGATATTAAATAAAAGTTTATTATTTGTTTAAATATGTTATTAAAGTAATTGTAAAAATATTCAAACTTAGTAGAATGTATTCTCAGGAATTGAAATATCGCAAGAATAGAATATGTTTCTTGTTTTCTACACGAAAATAGATAATAGAAATATAATAAAATAATACTATTACATACTTAGGCATTATTGAATTCACTATTTCCAATGTATGTTTAATTGTTAAGCATGTTTTATTCTTTATTAAAAATATCAGTTTGTATTCAGGCACAAAGTCCCTTTCACTGTCAATACTGTCTGAATAATCTAATATATCAGAGTCATTTAGCCTAGAACTTGCCGAAATGAACATCAAATCAAACACTTAGGCCTCGATAACTTCTAATAAAAATAACCACAAAATAATAAATAACATTTATTTTCATTCTTAAGTTTAAGTGCAAAAAACATATACATTAAATAAATAGAAACACCAAAGCCAGAAACGTAATTGCGCTACGATGTAAAAGTGAGAATAACAAACTTCGTTTGTTTGAAACGATTATTTTCATAAACATTACAGTGCTATCTGTTGAAGAAAATGCTAACTAGCTCTTCATATTTTGTGTTGACATCAAGGTAGCTACAGACATGAAAAACCTTAGTCAGGGATTTTTTGGATGACATGGAAATGTCAAGGAATTTAACTAAAAATAAGGAAAAGTCAGGAAATTAAAAAATGTCTAAAATATCCTATTAATTTATCAACCAAACACTAAAACAAAAGTTCAATACTTTAATAAAATAACATTTTGATTTTTAAAATAATAGATAAAACTGTTTTGTTTTGTGGATACAAACTTTTTTAATATGTGATCAAAATAATAAATAAAACCAGTCATCGTCCACCATTAAAAATGGAAAATGTGGGTAATGCCAGCAGGGCTATTATGACCATTCGACGCAAAGTTAGTTGCTACAGATAGTTAGCTTCACTTTCGAAGAAAATAAAATATAGCGTCTGGGTTGTTATGACCACCACACTTTGTATCGTCCGCTAGTTTGAGCTTCGACTTTGCTTCTAGCGCTAACGCACAGAATAAAATCAGTTGCGTCAACAGTTGGCAACACTTTTCCAAAGAATATTACCTTTTAAGAAGTTAGAGGCTAGAAATTAGGTACATTTATTTCAAGAATGCTGGTGTTCATGACTGAACATTATTCATTTTATTTTTATTTTCCCAAACAGCTGATCACAATTAACATTATTTGCAAGAACGATTTAATCTAGTTTAATTTAATAAATCACTTGCATAATTTTGTTTGCTTACAATTTGAAATGAAAAAATACTAGGCCTACATTATTCAATACACATAACATATTGTAGTAAAAAAACATGTGAGCTATGCATTAAAATAGTAATGTCACATGGGCACAGACAAAGAAATAACAGATACGTAGCCTTACGGGAGATTTTTTGCACCTCTCAAGTCAGGTAAAACTTAAAATATCCAGTGATAACAGCGCTTCCAAGTGGGAATTCTTTTAAACAACTCACTAGCAAAATGTTCCTCTTGATAAAGACAAGCTAAGAATTGCTGTCTCTCTGAGTACAATAGTCCAGGTAGGGTAGTCCCTTAACCCCTCACCCCCCTTTTATTGACCAAAACTTTTCAAACAATTGAGTGTTGGACCCAAATATACAATGCCAGTACTTCTACAGTTTAAACGTAAGAGACACTAGTCTTGGAAATGCACTTGTAAAGGAATTATTAAATATTTTGTGACAAGCTTCTGCAGTTACCATTCTTTAGGATTCCCTTCTTCGTTAGACTGGACTGCAAATAACTGGGGTATCAGTGTTCGAATCCCGATGGAGTGTACTGAGAGTGTTTTTTCCTAATATGCTTATAATTCTCCTTCAACGCGAATACGGGCACATTTCCCAAACATTTTACCTTCCTCATTCCTTATCCTTAGGAGTAAATACGCGGATAGCTGTAGTGAGAATTAAGACATAGCGCACAAAATATATCAGTAATTAAAATTAAATAATTAAGTTGTAAAGGTTGCATTTATTTTTACATGTTGTTGTCAAATTAATATAAACAAAATACACAAGTAATATGCTACTTTATTAACTAAAATAAAAAGTTAAAAGCATGGAATGTACAATGGAAAGAGTTTCCTAAGCCCTTATTTTAAACACGGTATGATTATATTCAATATTATCTTATACTAATACCCACCTTGGTGGCATAGTTAGCTAACGCACTAGTTTCATGTTGAGCTAGACTGCCGAGGACGGGGAGACCTAGGTTAGAATCTCGCTCAGTTGAACTGTGGTGGTTTTCCCTAAATTGTTTTCCACTCTCCCTCCACGCAAATGTGGGTTCACGTCCTCTATATCTAACCTTCTCAAATCCTAACCCATGAGCATATAACTCGAAAGGGTACTAAGTTTCAGTATTATTTTATATTAATGTGCAATGAAAGTTAACAAATCGGTTTTAAATCAGTTTATAATAAAATCAAGTCTGAAAATGAAGCTTATCTCCCTAAACGCGCGTTAGGATTGCACAACAAACAGCTCATAATGTTTTGTCCAACACCTTCTCATGTCTGTATGGAAAATTAAATATCTCTTATATTTTAGTAAAGAGGAATAGAAATAAATATTCAAAAAAATTAAACTGAAATCTCTCAGTATAAGATTATTTTACTATAATATAACAATATTTTCATACAATTAATAATTGCAGATTTTATTAAAAAATAAATATTTATATCACAATAAAAGCGTTTAGTAAAGTGAGTAAAATTGTTGACAATACAAAGTATATGAAAAAAATACTCTTAATTTTACCCAATCACAACTATAGTTATTAAGTGTTTGGTATAAAAATTATCTACTAAAGTAAAGAAAAAAATCTGATTATTTAGTTTGGCTAGGTTTGAAACTAAAATAATAATCAATATCATTAAAAATCAATACATTAATAAGATAACAGAAATTTGATTAAAATATGTGTCAAAATAATTTGTAAATTGATATATTTCATAATACCCTGGTCTCTCTGATTTCGTACCGTACTAAATCGAGCTTTGACGTATTTAGCTATAACATCCTTACTTTATTGGTCCAGCTGTCATAATTTTGAAAGTTATTTCGTGTACATCCTAAGCTAACCACGGCAATCACAACTTAGTTATTGCAATTAATAAATAAAAAATCTTAGAAGGAAAATATTATCTAGTTTACAATCTGAGTGCACAAACGAGCGCAATCTCAGGGTGGCCGTCATACTCCAATGACAATGAAAACTTTATCTAAGCACGATCATAAAAACATGTTTGAAAAAATCCATCACATTTCACCAACAAACATTAATTAAATAATAGACTATTTTACAGAAACATATTAATTATGAAGCATCATTATTATACAAAGAGAATCATAGTCACCAGTTATGTCACTTGAATTGGTTTATTTTAATTGTTATGTCACTCCTAGGTATGCGATAACAGCTATGTATTTGTAACTAATGTATTCACTTTAAGATAGGCTTTTGTTTGTGTGTTGATTTACTTTTAGTATGAACTTTTTTCCTCTGCCTTTACAAATTTAATGTTCCAAATGTATTACTACAGCCCAACTTTTATAAAAAGAGCATTTTAGAATCTAGATTTTTTGTGTGTTCAACATCAATAACACTTTCTATTTTGTTATTTTTGTTAGCTTTGTGCCTTAATATTCGTTCGAGTTATACGCTTATGTGCTACTAATTACGCTATGGTGTTAGAGATGAGGGAGGTTTAATTAGTTTACCCGCATTTGGAACATATAGCGTTTTTATAGCTTAGAAAATTTTAGAGGCCCCTCCAATTTCCCAGCAGTAAATTTTTGAATTCCAAACTTTCTAACTTTTATGGTTGTGTGTTTTATCAAATTGGCAAATTTAAATATTCTTTCATGCATAAAAGTATATTTTCTTTGGAAAGATGGCAATTTACTCTCATTTACAAACCCCTCTGTCCCCTTCACCCTCCTTATCCTCACCCTCCTTAGCTTCCACAATTCTAATTTAAAATTTAAGACTTATTTGGTTATTTTATATGATATTTTCCGTGGCTACCAAATGTCAACCTAAACACATCGTAAGGAATGTTATATTTTGGTTGTATACATTCTAAGCGCTACCATTTCTTGGGCTTCAATTTTGAAATTCCACTTGTTCAAGAATGTAGGAAACGCGAGAAAATGCCAATGTTTTTGCAGTATTTTTGGTCAATTTTTTTGGCAAAAAAAATAAATATAGCTCCAGTAGAAAGATATAGTTTAATTTTCTTCACTTGGTGATGTAAACAGTTGTTTTAATATTGTCATGAGCATAGCGGTATTAGATAAGCTTTTTTTTTTTAAATGAATTAACGTGAACAATGTATCCCTGTCTAACTACTCAAACCTGTTTTGTTATTAAATTACATGGCGAAATTTCAAGCTTATTTCTCTACAAAAATGGTATTTATATAGCTTTGTAATTATTTTGAGCGGACCTTCACACCCTATTTTCCAAGCCTTCATTTTGAAATGTAAAAATTCAGCCCTTGGTACTGTTTGAGTTGGTCTTTAAGCCCACCTGACTTATGTCAATCATCTAACACTTATAGTAGTTTAGTCTTTTATGTTTAAAAAATTTGAGATCCCTTTATATACCCAGCCTCCTTAGAAATAACTAATATTTAAAATGTATTTGTAGTTATTTGAAGTTATCCCTCTACATTTCTGACAAATTTAAATTTTCTACCTCCTACTAGTACACCCCCACCCCAACACCCTCCCTCCCTATTTTCTGTAGTCTCATTTTGAAATTTAAAATGTTCAGACTTTATAGTTAATTTGTGTGGTCCCTATCTCTGCTTGACGAATTCCAGTTTTATATCACACATAAAAGTAGTTTATCCATTTAAGACTTATTTGGTTATCTGAAGCCGTACCTCTACCAGTATGCAAAATTTAGACTTTCTACCATACTTAATCTTTCATAAACTCCCCCCTTTTTTTATGGACTCCTATTATAAACTTTAAAAAAATTTGGACTCTTATAGTTATTTGGAGTGGTATATTTGCCTATGTGGAGAATTTTAGTTTTATACCACACTGAGAAGAGGTTGTTTCTAATTCTTTTATAAGTATTAGAAGTTAACCCACTTTTCCAAACCCCTTTGAAAAATATTAAATTATAAGATTCATTTGGATATCTGGAGTTTTATTTCTACCTGTTTTAAATTTTAATTTCTAACCTCATCTCAAAAGTTATTTCTAGCTATAGCTTCCCCCTCCCCCATTTTCCATAGCTAAAGTTTAAAAATTTCATATTTTTTCGATTACTTAGAGTGGTCCGTATACCTACGAATTTAAGTTTTCTACCACACATAATGTAGTTGAATTTATTAGTTTTTGTAAATGTTGAGCCTTCCCCCTTCCCCTACCACTTCTTCAACTTCCACTTATAAATTTCAAATATTAAGATTTATTTGGTTATTTTGAATGTTCACTCTACCTACTTGCCAAATTTAAATATTATAATAAAGCTAAAAGTTGTTTTTATTTTTATAACCCCTCATCTACCCCCCTCTCCCCCCCCCCCCCCCCCACTTGCCGGGGTCCCATTTAAAATTAAAAATGTACAGACTTATATTAATTTGACATGTCCCTTTAATTAACTTATACATTTCAATTTTCTGCCACACTGGGAATTAGTTGTTTCTATTAGTTTTGTAAATATTTCAGCTCATTTTTATAACTATCATTTAGAAATTTCCATTTTTAAGACTTATTTGGTTATTTAGAGCTGTCCTCCTAAACGACTATCAAATTTAAGTATTCTAGCACACATAAAAGGTGTTTATTCTGTTTATATCCCCTTCCATATGTCCCAGGGTCGCACTTATTAAAGAAAACTGTTCATACTTTTATAATTATTTGGAGTGGTCCCATTTGTTGTCTGCACAATTTCAATCTTCTATCACCTTGTAAAGTATTTATTTATATTAGTTTTGGTAGTCTTGAATACACATTTTTACCAACGCACCTCGGGAATTATCGTGTGGTTGCCGTACATAAATTAATTTCATATTAGTATTCTGCGACCCGATAACCCTCCATATATCAAATTTCTTCTTGATTGGAGGACATAGAATTTACTGCCCCTTGTTCCCTCTTTTACACCCCTTTAAGTGATTAAATTTGAAAAACCCTAAAAATCATTTTCCCCATTTCTATACAGAATCATTCATTTTAAATTTCAAGGCTTTATGTCCACTAGTTCAAAAAATGCATGCTCAGTGAATTTTGAAAACTTTTGAACCCCCTTTTTTATATCTTAAGGTGGTTGAATTTAACAAAATTCGGTCTTATCTCTGGTCTATAGCCAATAAGGAACCTTTACTAAAAGTTTCAAATGTCCATGTTTGAAACCATTAAGCTCTTCTAACAAACCCACAAACTCCCCCGCCTAATTTATTGTCTCTACGGGCATAATCGGCCCTGTAGTTTGGAATTGAAAGCAATAATGTCTCATCCCAGTATATCCAGACTAATGTTAATATTATTAAATCAATATTTAGCTTAATATTAGAGAGAAAACATAAAAAATCCTCATATTTAAGCTATATACTACTAATATTTTGATATATTATTTTTAAATAGCAGTTAAAATGGACTATTTGGCTGAAATTAACTTTAGATAAATGTTTTCAATAGATGATTCTTCTATGATATTAGTTTTGGTATATACTAAGTGAGAAATAATGTTTTAATAAAGACGAAACTACAAACAAGTTTATAAGTTGTATAATATTAACTTGTATCCATATTATTAAGGCTAATAATTAGCCTCATTAAATAAATTGTATGGTGCACCAAACCGACTTTCTCTCTATTTTGTCTAAAAATGGAAACATTTACTTAAAACTTGTAATATTTGTGAAACCAGATAATATACAATTTTACAGAAACATGACCATCACATTCCACCAAGAGGCATAAATGAAAGAAACGTATTGTTCATTATTCATGTTTTACAGATTTTACATATTTTCATCAAAAAGACGAATTATAAACTCCCGTTTTCTGAGACCTAAATTTTTTTTTTTTAATATTTGCCAATGGCTCGGAAGCTGGGGACCTTTCAAGAATTACGAAAGGTTTTTTTGGGTGGCAGTGATCAGTAATTTCTTAAGTTTTCATGGGGTTGGGCAGATTCCATCTTGACTAAGGATTTTATAAATGTTTATGGTTAGACAAAATCTAAAAAAAAAACCTTTACAGACACGCAGTCAAAAAGGTTGCACCTAGCGACGACAATCATTGCCTATTCACGTGCACAGCTATAAACTGTCATTTATGTTGCGTTACACCTAATTTTACTGTGATAAATATTTTATAATTTCCCATCACAAATCCTTTTGTCTAAAATAATATAATTTACCAAATTGTAAGAAAATTACGTAAGATCAGTCAGGGGAGAGGAGGGAACAAGAAACCTTACAATTCCTTAAGTAGGGAGATTTGGGGAGTAAGAGGGGTCAAAGTAATGAAAAAAATCATTACGTAATTTATGAACAGCCCTCTATTGGTTTTATAAAAATATTTCAAGTAAAGGTTTTTTTAATTTTGTTACAATCTTACAATATTGAGTTATTTCGTGTTTCAAATACTTGCAAATATATGATTAAAATTGGCAATATTTACTTATGTAAATTACCCTTAAATTTATGTTTATGGGATGATTAATTTATAATATTAAACATTTCCCATTACGAAATTTAATAAAAATCGTTACAGTGGATTTCGAGATAGCTTGTTTTCTCTCTTTTTACCTTTACTAAACTACCCTCAATTATAGGGTAAGATATCTAACTCTCAAAACTCCTCGAGGGAACCTTATAAAACCAGATATACTGAGTTTTAGCCTGATCAGTAAAATGATGTCGGCTTTAGTTCTGGATGAGACACACAGGTAGACGGCATCGCAAACCAACACCGTTTCGGGGGGGGGGGGGGGGCTTACAATTTTCAACATTTGGATCTCGTTCTTACAAGCAAAGTACTTTTCTTTTCAAGGTGTCGAGAGAAAGTAAAAAGTGTCTGTTTACGTAAAGATGAGCACAAATCATAGTCTTATACGCTTCAATGGTGCAAACACATTTCTATACATTCTTAAAACTACTTTCAACTAAAGGCTCAATGGCACTATGGAGTCGAACAATCACAATTTAGATGAGGACTGTTTTGATAGAAACCGATGCATATTTGAGCTTTTACACACTTTAACAACTAAAGTGTTTTATTGAAACAGACCTACTATCCAAGCCTACTATTTAAAAACCAAAGATGTTAACCTAAAGCTTAAGCCAAACAGCTGGTTTTGTTTGTAAAATGATCACAATCATTCAATACTACTACTTATAAATCCTTACATTATTTCAACGTTTCAAAATGCAACACGCTACAAATATTAATTGGAGACCAGAGTCTAGATTCATAGAAATATGTCAAAACACAGTTAATTTATTACATTTAATTGGGGTCAAAATCAGCTTAAAGTCACAAGTACTCAACTCTCCAAATTTCACTCAATGAGATGAGATTATTGGTGTAATATGTTCCTTATTTTCTGCGTCTGTTTCCCTAAACATTAAATATTCTCCTTTGCAGTCCACAACACGTGATTGTGGATTCTAACTTTAAGGAGGTGGCTTTGTGCAAAATAGATTGTGCTTTTTGCATTGCCTCAGTTAATGAGAATATATTATTCTTATTTTCTTCAATGCCTTTCCTAACATTATATGTACAATACCTTCTTTGTGTTGCACATAAGGAAATTGCTCAATAAATGTTTCTAGGAAATGTGTGTGAACATATCATTAGGGGATTTGAGATTCCTTAAGTCATCATGCCCTTTATTGAGATATGCCCTATGAATAATTTAATAATAATGCCATGACTCCATGCTGGCATCACACTTTGTTAATGTTTTCATGCACAGTTTACAGTGAAATTTCCGTTCTATCTTGTCTGCAAGATAGCCAGCAAATTTAAAAGTTCGAACGGTAAAACCAATAAGTATATAATCTTAATTTGTGATGATAAAAAATGTTAAAATTGTATGTGTAATGTTTCATACTCGTTAGCTCCTATTTAAAAACCATTCATTTAATAACAAAATATGTTAAATAGTAAATCATTTTGAGATACCTATTTATTTTGTATCTCATGTATCAAGATAATATCTATGTAGCTAACAATCGGCTTACCCTGAAAGGTGACATCAATACTTTAATGGACTAGAATAGCCTACATCCGTATTTTATAAGCCACAATGCTACATCATAGTTTATGATAATAAAAGGAAGTGTTTGTCTGTGTGTGATGATAGCCAAATCTACAGCACGCAGAGATCTGACCTTTATAACACAGGTGGACGGAAGGATTGCACCTTGAAGCAGGATTTTTAGATTTTCAATTATCTTTTTAATTGTGATATTTTAAACAAATTTTAGAAGAAAATATTCTGTTTTAGAATTACGTTTCAGAGATACGGGTACCATTGGGGGGGGGGGGGATGTCTATATAATTCTTATGCCACAAGGGGTCACGGACAATGCCGTGCAGGATTGCTAGTAATTCATAAAAGAAAGCTTGCTAACTTTTAAGATAAGTACTCACACAAAATACAATAATTTAACTTCAGTGTTTACTATGCAATTTTAAATAACAGCCCCCCTTAAAACTATTTAAAACCATCCCAATATTTTTGTTTTAACTTTAATTACTTAAGTGTGGGAATTTTAATTTACACTGGGAAATTACCAGTTTTTAAATTATTTCAAGTATACAATAATGATTTTTAATACATAGCATCAAATAAATATTATAGACCTGCATTGGTGGCCACACGGTATGGTATCTAGCCTTCCTCTATCAAATAGTCATGTTTTGATAGGGTCACAATTTGTGGTGTGGTTTTATTTGGTTCTATATGAGATATCACACATTTAAAAATCACTTTATAATTAAAATTTAAATTATTTAATTAGCCAGAACTTTCAGCCTCATTTTGTTGAAAACAATATTAGAAAATATCTAACCACTAGTTAAATAAATTGTATTTCTAAAAGTCTGCAATTCTTCTCACTGCTCCTTAATAAATAATTGCAGTTGACAGCCAGTCCCTTACTTAAAATAAAAGGTTCATTGTGTTTCAAGTTTTCTTTGTAATGTGCAGTAAGAGTAAACGTATTTGTGTGGCAGGATTAGGGTACTTATGACGAGGGGTTGGGGGGTTAGAGACTGAAGAGGGCGCTACCTGAAGCTTTCCCGGTGACTGACAGGAGCTCATATTTTGTATCTGCCTTCTAGTACATTTGAGTTTAAAGTGAGTCGTTTACAAAATGCTCACTTGATTGCGCTTACAAAATGCTCACTTGATTGCGCTGTAGTCACTGGGGGTCGCACCTAGCGATCCCAACGTTGAAGGAGTAAAGCCTCGAAAAGGAATGCAATATTTTTAACCTAGGGGCTGTGGCTCTGTTATTTCCTTCTCTGTGCACATGGGGAAATGAACAAATTAGTATGAGAAGTTGGCTAATAAAGAAACAATGTTTTTGTAAGATGTATGCTTTAACGACCCAATGCTTTATTCTTCATATATTCATGTTGATACTGGAACAAGTGTGTTTTATTATATTAATTAAAAATATTATTATTATTATTATTATTATTATTAGCACCGCGTCTTACTACCCATTTGGGTTATACGCACTTACGCTAATGTGTAATGGTAGAGTGATTGTAAGAAGAAATGGAGGACCTGCAGTTTAACGTGGAATCCGAACCACGGTGGAGGCCTGGCATTCCACACATTCACAAGATGTCTTGTCAGAGGTGAAGGAAGGGTTTGGTAATCAGATAAATCTGTGCCGGGACCGAGGATTAAAACCCGGCCGCCAGCACAATTAAAAATAATTTCAACCGTTTATAATGTAGACTTCTCCTTATATTTAGGCCTATTTTAATTTAAAATAATTAAAATTTCTAACTAAAAAAAATATATGCCTTTATAAAACTTTGTTTCAAAAAACAACACTTATCAAACAGTATATTAATATTTTGAATTTCTTAATAGGCCTATTTTAAAACCGTCCTTGATTTTGTCAAGCCAAAAATTGAACGTTCAAAGATTATAGGCCTACAGTAAGGTGTTTTAAATGTTATATTGTTTGATTGAATTGAGGTTAGATAAAGAAAACTTCCTATCTATACAGTACTCCACCTGAACATATATAGGCCGACTTTGTGCTAATTTTATTAATTTACAGTGTTGAAAAGGTTCTCACATTTGAGAAGTTGATTGAAGCGTTCAAGATCTCCCAAAAATTGTGTTCACACTGAATATTTTCGACAACTTAATGTTAGTCGTCCTACTAAGTTAACAAAAAAAGTGAACGAGAGGGTGGTTTGGATGGTTAAAAATAATAAAATGCATCTTTTACTTAAGGGAATTATTGAGACTTAGTTAAGTGATTAAGAATATAAGGATATTATATTTCTTTATAATGATTTGTTTGCAATTTATTCATTTCAGTATAACTAGCTTTAACTATTAATTATTGGTTTCAGATAACTTTGGTAAACCTTTTATGATTAAAATCTAGGCCTAAACCAACCAAACCGCATGCAAATATTAAGCTAGGGCCTATTTAGTTATTTCCAGTCTTGGCTGCAATATTTCATAGGCCTACAACCCACATTAATGTGGATAGTAATTACTACTGTATGTATGATTCAGTTTAAATATGATTACATCATTAAAGTTTTGTTGAGGCATCTTAAACATATTATTTTATCACCTGAACTATCATTGTGTTGATGGTGAATAGTAATGAATTTTGATAGTGCTATGTTTCAAAGAAAATAATCTTTTAACATTCAGTGTAAGCGTACTATCTCCACTCATGGCCTAGATTATGATATAGGCCTATTTAAAGTTAGATTATGTGAAACCACACAAAAAAAGTTTTGAGGTAATTATATTGGGATAAAGAGATGGCAAGTTTAAATAATGTAACACAAAAAACGTAATAATTTACAAAAACTAGGAAACATAACCTCGTAACGCAAACCAAAGGACAAGTAAAATGTCTGCGCAACTTAGCGTCACGCTACTAGAGAAATATTTGCACTCGCAAAGACTTTGCTTTCGCAAAATGGTCGGCCATAATAACTTTATGTCTAGCGTCTCTCTGATAACGGTCGCAAATTCGTTTTGCGTCGTGGTCATAATAGCCCTGCAGGCCTCCACCATGGTTCAGATCCTACGTTAAACTGTAGGTCCTTCATTTCGTCTCACAATTACCATATCATTACATATTAGCGTAAGTGCGTGTAACCCGAATGGGTAGTAAGATGCGGTGCTAATAATAATAATAAAACTGGAAAAAAGTAGTCAGGGAAAATTGAAAAAATGTTGCCTGGAAAAGTCAGGGAATTTTGTAAAATATGTTATGCAGACACCCTGTATGTATAAAACTATTAAAGACTAGAAAATTTATCTGGCGTCGATGGATCGGCGCTCAGCATTTAAGGCTTAGAATTGAAAGCATGTTTGTAATAAATCTTAATTGACAGTTAAGCTGTAGGTCAAATTGTAAATCATTAAAATCTCAAACCATTGCTAGGATTCGGGATTCGAGAAATAAAATGTTGATTTGGATTCAGCCCCTTTCTAGTGTATTTTTAAAATAAGTTATTTATTTAAAAAAATAATGAGCAGTCCAGTGATGATGTACTTGTATTTTATATGTTTTTGGTAGCCACCTTCTTAAATCTGATTACCATCGTTGTTTTACTATGATGTTTACTAAATTTGAAATTGTGTGAATGGCCAATGATGGACAGTCACATATATAAATCTGTAAGGTATCCCCAGAGCCACGCTGCCTGCCCTGGAACTTGGGGCTTGCAAGTGCCAAACAAACTATGGGGTACAAAAAGTGTCCAGCAAAGGAAACACTGAGGAATATTCTTTGTCCTACCAGTGTGTCGACTGTATGGATACAGAAGCCCTTGACTTATGCCGCCGAACCATTTGATTTGCAAAAACATGTGTTTAGCATTTGTCACATATGACACTAAATTATGTCTATACAAGAAAAATATATGACAGCTTTATTAATTTTTGATTTATTGTTGACCATGATATGTTGATGTTAGATCTAGTATTAATTTTTCTCTACAATATTAAACATTTAAAAAGATTAGCGTTTAATCCCACATTAGCTTTTATTATTATTAAATTTAAATTAATATGTATGACAAAAGCGCATTGAGCAAAAACATTTAGTAATGAATAAAATGTTAAAATATTAGGAAAATGGTAGAACACAAATAAAAGAAAAGACACTAACACATATTTACACACACTTCAATATAATCGATGCTATTAAAGCACCTTAAAAACAGGTTAACCAACAAAATTCCATATTTAAAATAGTAACTAAACTAGAGCTTGTTTTGTAGTTATACATATTAATTAATACAAGTTTTAAATATATTAAGTTTGAAAATTTTTAATATAGGATATTTTTGATGTTACATTTTTATATAACAAACTATTATTTTAGAAAGGCACCAGGTAAAAATAGTAAAATGAATCATTCAATTAATTAGTAAACAACTTAGCTATTTTTTTATTTTCATTTCATTGTCATGGCAATACAAGTGAACAATTTCAATCATGTATAAATAAAATTGCGCAACAATATTGAATAAATTTACCAGTTGAAAGTAGTTTTTAAAGCTCTGTTACGTTTTTAATGTTTAAATTGAAATTAACCCAATTATTTATGAGTATAAATGCTGATATTATCTCATATGCTTACTATTGCATTTTAAACATTGACTATTAAGTACATCAAGTAGAAGCTCGGAAATAACGAGCCTACAAAACCTTCGATTTAGTTTGAGCTCGAAATACGAGTACTCACAGAGCCTTAATAAATAAATTGAATGTAAAATCATACGCTCTATTTAACTTGTAGTTGCTACAAGAGTTGAAAGAAAATCTAGAATGAATTTACTAGTTTTTTTTCTTAAATTTATTATAGAAAATACGATTCTCCTGTAATTCTCAGGGAAGCATTGTAAAAGTGATTAATAATATTTTTTGTTGAAAATATTAGTAGTACCTAGCAAATAATTTCCAAATATTTTGACTAAAATTACTTTCAGACAATGTTGGCATTACTGATAGCATCTTCAAGCTATCATGTAAAGCCCGAATATAGGCCGCACCCTAAATTTTCGATAACCTCCTTTAGAGAAAAAAACAATATTCCCACTTAAATATGATCAGTGTATTAAATCATTTGAAAATAGAAATGGTTTAATGGTAGCCCGCTTTTTTCTCGACATGTTGCACTTGCTAATTTATACACGCACTAAATTATTGTTCTCACAATAGAATACATGTTCTGAATTTAATACACGCACTAAATTATTGTTCTCACAATAGAATACATGTTCTGAATTTAATTACACGCACTAAATTATTGTTCTCACAATAGAATACATGTTCTGAATTTAATACACGCACTAAATTATTGTTCTCACAATAGAATACATGTTCTGAATTTAATACACGCACTAAATTATTGTTCTCACAATAGAATACATGTTCTGAATTTAATACACGCACTAAATTATTGTTCTCACAATAGAATACATATTCTGAATTTAATACTCGCACTAAATTATTGTTCTCACAATAGAATACATATTCTGAATTTAATACTCGCACTAAATTATTGTTAACACAATAGAATACATGTTCTGAATTTAATACACGCACTAAATTATTGTTCTCACATTAAAATAAATGTTGACCAACCTACTGAAACAAAATATCACTTGAAATATTAAGCTCACTTTACCAAAAGGATATATTGCCGATAGAATGCGCTGAAAAAATAATTTTTTGCAGCCATTATGGCTCAAATATTGTACACACAAATAAGATAGTAATTCTTCATATATTTTTAAATAACTTTGCCAACTGTCATGGTTCATCTATTTTTAAATAACTTTGCCAACTGTCATGGTTCGTCTATTTTTAAATAATTTTGCAACTGTCATGGTTCGTTTATTTTTAAATAATTTTGCCAACTGTCATGGTTCGTCTATTTTTAAATAGCGCTGTCGAGATTTATTGATTTAACAACATGCATATCCTATCGGTACAACATAGAATGTGTTATCTAAGAGTGCGGTTATATATCGCATTAGAGTTGTATGAGAGCTGTTTCTTGGGAAAAATTGCGGCTTATTTTCGGGCCAATACGGTACTTTATGCACCACTATATATAGCCTACTCTCCTGTGTTATTTTATGCACCACTATATATAGCCTACTCTCCTGTGTTATTTTATGCACCACTATATATATAGCCTACTCTCCTGTGTTACTTTATGCACCACTATATATAGCCTACTCTCCTGTGTTACTTTATGCACCACTAAAACTATATTATATATATATATATATTTTATATATATATATAGCCTACTCTCCTGTGTTACTTTATGCACTACTATATATAGCCGACTCTCCTGTGTTATTTTATGCACCACTATATATATATAGCCTACTCTCCTGTGTTACTTTATGCACTACTATATATAGCCTACTCTCCTGTGTTACTTTATGCACCACTATATATAGCCTACTCTCCTGTGTTATTTTATGCACCACTATATATAGCCTACTCTCCTGTGTTATTTTATGCACCACTATATATAGCCTACTCTCCTGTGTTACTTTATGCACCACTATATATAGCCTACTCTCCTGTGTTATTTTATGCACCACTATATATATAGCCTACTCTCCTGTGTTACTTTATGCACCACTATATATATATAGCCTACTCTCCTGTGTTACTTTATGCACCACTATATATAGCCTACTCTCCTGTGTTATTTTATGCACCACTATATATATAGCCTACTCTCCTGTGTTATTTTATGCACCACTATATATATAGCCTACTCTCCTGTGTTACTTTATGCACCACTATATATATATAGCCTACTCTCCTGTGTTACTTTATGCACTACTATATATAGCCTACTCTCCTGTGTTACTTTATGCACCACTATATATAGCCTACTCTCCTGTGTTACTTTATGCACCACTATATATAGCCTACTCTCCTGTGTTACTTTATGCACCACTATATATATTAGCCTACTCTCCTGTGTTACTTTATGCACCACTATATATAGCCTACTCTCCTGTGTTACTTTATGCACCACTATATACATAGCCTACTCTCCTGTGTTACTTTATGCACCACTATATATAGCCTACTCTCCTGTGTTGGACTGAAGGTGAGCCGTGGTGCTACATTACTACCAACAAGGCATACTTGCTTGGACCACTCTGGACATGCAGTTTCTCGATGTTGGTTACACTAGAACACCAAACAGGGCTTTTAATATATTTCAGGTGCTAAACAAATTAAAACACCTTACAATACCCTGATCTATGGTAAATAATTAACCCTTTGCACTCAGCATATTTTCACGATTCTGGTGTAAGACACTCAGGCCATTTCTATTTGATTACCTACCATAAAAAACTTCAACATATAGATAAGAAAAAATTCACACTTATGCTCTTTACATGTTGGAATTAGAAAAAAATATTAGCACTATCATACAATAGGTGAATTGTAAAAATATTGAAATTTGGAAATTTTAGTTACAATTTAAAATTTAAGATTTGAAAACATGAATTGAATATTTGCTATTTGTCTTTATCACGTCTCCTGAAAAGAATATAATTTATTTCTGTAAAATCCGATATAAGTTTTGGTGTAGTTAGTTTCTAAGCTACATTAATTTTAGTAAAATTTTGTATAGACTCTTAAATATTTAGTCAGCACCTTTGTTTTGGAGAAAACACTTATAAATAAATAATAAAATAACAAATAAATGAGTCAGTTTCATTATCTACGGTATTTAAATAATCTGTCATCTAACCTAGAACCTGGATCCGCCATGTATTGTACCAACAACTAGGGGTATGCGATCATTCAAGTTGAACTCAGTTAATAATTGCATGATCGCTTGGAAATTTGCAATAAGACAGTGTAGAAACACTGTACAATGATTTAAAGTTAGTGATAATGAAGGAAGAATTAGGTTAGGCCTAGATCGGAACAAACTTCTCTCTTCATCTCTTAAACTTTTACACTTCCATAGTTGCACATTAGTTTAAATTTTCTGGAATATTACGTTTTCATTAATGTCTTTTATTTAGGATAAAGTCTTAATAGTGCCATCTAGTACATTTATTATACTAACAGATGAGATTTAGCTGGTGCTGATGGATACACGGTGAGATTGTTAGGCAGAAAGTAGTATATTCTTTTTAAGTCTCTAAAAAGCTAACAAATAAACTGCTATGAACAAACCTTTGAGGCTAAAGTTTTTGAACGTTTATTGATTATCATCAAGTATAGATTGGCCATCGAATCATTACTGATTAAAGATTCGAGAAAATAGCAAATTCAAGGCCCAACTTTTTCATATATAAGTTTTCAATTGATTTGTAAAAGATCTAATATAGTTTATTGTATTTTCAGAAATGTAATATAATTTAACAACCAGGCTCAAGATAAATCAGTAATTTAACATTTACCGTATTAGCCCAAAAATAGGCCGTAGGGGAGGAGGGGGCACTTTGAACAGTATGAATTTCCCACCTAAATATCTGATGATCTGGCCATCATTTTCCCTCCATTTTATTCTTTGGTGTTTACTCAGTGGATGAACTTGTGTTAGAGTGCTTAGAAAGCATTATTTATTTTCGAATTTCATAAGGATATTCTGACAACGTAAAATTTCAAAGGTGAGCTGAACTACCTACT
>JBCFYV010005852.1:0-52768 GCA_039000515.1 Timema cristinae | reverse complement strand
GTGGGGGGGAAAAAATGTAACCATGCGCTTATTCCTTTATATGTTAAAAGTGGAAGATGCCCTGCGTCTATTTTTTTGCGTATAGTAACATATTTTTTGAAAAGACGGAAAAAGAAGTTGGGGGTTCCCCCAACATTAAAATTTAAAAAATGGGGCATTTGTAATTTCGGAATTTATTTTTTTTATTTTGACCGCGTCTTATATTGGGTTATACGCATTAACTAATGTGAAATGGGGGGTGATTGTGAGATAAAATGAAGGACCTACAGTTTAACGTGGAATCCGAACCACGGGGAGGCCTGGTTTTTCCCCATTTTCACAAGATGCCCCTTGTCAGAGGTGAAGGAAGGGTTTGTAATCAGATAAATCTGCGCCGGGACCGAGGATTGAACCCGGCCCCAGTCAGAAGTCTGACACCTTTCCCCCTAGACCGCCAGGTCACCAACTTCAATTTAAAAAAATTCATTTTTACTAAGGAGGAATTTAAACCAAAATAATTGAAATACAAAAATTAGTTTGTATATGCGATTGTGGAAATATAACTGCCGAAATATGATACGCTGAGTTAGCATGCTTTTCGATTTGTACCTTACATCTGCGAGTAGTTTGTATTGAGAATGCATGTGCAACATTTAAAAACATAAAGGATCATTTTTTGCGTAGCAGCTGAAACTGTTGATGAAAAATAAGCTCTACGGAAATATACCTTTTAAATGAATTATAGCATGGTAAACAGTCCAGCCAATAAGGTCGATTCTCACTTAGCCGGTAAGAAAGATAAAATAAAAGAATACAAGGTCCGAGTAGAATCGAGTACTCTCGATTACACAACACAATCGAGTTACTTGATTGATTACTATCTGTGAATTGTTGAGCCACGATCTATCCAACATTGTCCTTCGGGCTCTTCATAGAGAATTAAATGGTAGTTCTAAATCCTGAGTCGGCGACCTTTTAGAAGGGTTGTGTCAAAGTACTATTGACACGTGCACAGCATGTCATGTCAACCAACCTAAGCCACTCAAATCATTTTGTAAAATGTAAATACACAATATATTTCTAAATTGACTACATTAAATAACTACAGTTTCTTGAATATTTAATATAAATCAGAAAAATCAGAATACAAAAGTTGGTTGTTTTGTAAAATGTAAGTTCTGAAGATGAAATTTAGAAACAAAACAATTGAACCATTGACCCATAAAATATTATATAATTTATTACTCACATTCAATGGTTTTTAATTTAAATACATTCTTTCTATTCACATCACTCGGCGTGGCATTGAACCTCGTACCCCGTGAGGGTTATACTTCTGTTTTAATTACTCTATGTGTTAAGAAATTTGGAAGGCTGAATTTGTAGAAAGTGTACCCGATTTTGTGTGGAGAGTGGAAAACTCGTTTCAGTACACCTGACTGGGATCGAACCTCTCGAGATTATATAATTTGTGTAGTAAAACACAGTCAGCAGTCCTCCTGGTAAGATTGGCGCTCCACCAAACTGCACACAAGATAAGATAAGATTGTCACATGTGAGGACGTGTTGCTTAAGTGAGGATTATTATTGCGGGCGACTGACTGTACAAGACTCGTGATCGCGTCCATATCAAACTTCCCTGTTATTTGTTTCAGTTGATAGTTATACAACAAACAGTATCTGAAGACAGCACAGGCACAGGACTAGCCTATCGCGGCTACACAACCTCCCGTTCCGATCTAGCGAGACATTCTGCCGGGTCACGCAATCAAGCAGTCCGTCAGCTGAGAGGGTTTATAGAGAACATGGGGGCGGGGGGGGGGGTAAATGTTAGACTTTAACTAGAGCTTCAAAATAAAAACTTTAAATATTAAAAAATATTTGGTAAATAGATGATTTTAATTTTATGCTTTTTTTTAACCTTGGGATCAATTATTTGTAGTTAGGATTGAAAAATTCAATCTAAATATAGATTCACAGTAACAGAGAAGTTTCCCATCAAGTAATCTTGTATTGAAGTATTATTACTTTATTTATGGAGAGTGTCTGGTGACAACTACCAAGACACTCTCCTTTCGGTGTATCGACATTTATAAAGTCAATAGTAACCATGTTTTTTAAGATCATTAATTGTTTAATTTACAGTGAAAAAAGAAGAAGAAATGGTTGTGGAAAGGGAGGGGAATTCTGGGAAGGACCTGATGAGATCTAGGAAGGACCTCAGGGAGTGATTAGATCTAGGAAAGGACCTCAGGGAGTGATGAGATCTAGGAAGGACCTCAGGGAGTGATGAGATCTAGAAAGGACCTCAGGAGTGATGAGATCTAGGAAGGACCTCAGGGAGTGATGAGATCTAGAAGGACCTCAGGGAGTGATGAGATCTAGGAAGTACCTCAGGAGTGATAGATCTGGGTACGGACCTCAGGGAGTGATGAGATCTAGAAGGACCTCAGGGAGTGATGAGATCTAGAAAGGACCTCAGGGAGTGTATGAGATCTAGGAAGGACCTCAGGGATTGATTAGATCTGGGACGGACCTCAGGGAGTGATGAGATCTAGGAAGGACCTCAGGGAGTGATGAGATCTAGAAAGGACCTCAGGGAGTGATGAGATCTAGGAAGTACCTCAGGAGTGATTAGATCTGGGACGGACCTCAGGGAGTGATGAGATCTAGGAAGTACCTCAGGGAGTGATTAGATCTGGACGGACCTCAGGGAGTGATGAGATCTAGGAGAGTACCTCAGGGAGTGATAGATCTGGACGGACCTCAGGAGTGATGAGATTAGGAAGGACCTCAGGGAGTGATGAGATCTAGAAAGGACCTCAGGGAGTGATGAGATCTAGAAGGACCTCAGGGAGTGATGAGATCTGGGAAGGACCTCAGGGAGTGATGAGATCTGGGCACAAGGATGTTGGAGATGTATTACGAAGAATCTTCTATTTCGGAAACATTTAATTAATTAGTTTAATTTCTTTCCGTGGACGTTTAACACCCGCAGCCAGTATTTAAAGGACTGTTTTATAAATTACTGTCCATATTTTATTGCAGTCCTTGATAAGATGTTATTATAATATTATATGTTTATTTCATGTGACAAAAGTGACAGCTACATATCCCACGACTTGACGTATGAATACATGACAGTAGATCTAGTAATATTTCTAGCAGTCAAATATTCCGCGAATCAAACACAGGACCTTCGGTTCAGTTGGTAAATGACAGTTTAGTTTTGTTCGTGTGGCCGTACTGCTCCTATCAGTGTTTTTCTGGAAGCTCGTTATATTTTGACTACAATATATTTTACCACCGCGTTTTACACTTATGGTTAATTGGCTAGGGATGAAGGTTGAATCTAGATTAAATGTATCCGCATGTGTGTGGAGGAAAAGTGGTAAACCACTCTCAGTATACCCGACCTATATTCGAACCTCGTTCCTGTCATCAGCAATCTATTGCAAGAATAGCGCCTTAGACGATGTAGCCACCGAGGTGGGTAATTACAATTTAAAGTAGACTTTACGTAATTTTTTTAAATTTTAAGGTAGATTACTTCAATACGATCACAGTTGTTGAATATCTGTCGAGGTGTTTTGGAATTTAATGACTTTTTCTCTTCAGTTAAAAAGTTTGTCATTTGATGCTCACGACAGATATTCAACAACTGTTGATATCAACATGTGAAGAAAATTACACTCTGTGTTTCTATTGGAGCAATATTTCATTTATTTCAGCAAAAACACTGTCCTTTTTTAGTGTCCCCTAAAAGTCCAGCCCAGAGGTCCTCTGTTTAGAAAATCGGGCATTATTTAGATATTATCAATACCTATAACAAAGTAACATAATATTAATATCAATGATGGCCATAAATAAAATATGTTTGAATTTTCTAAACTGTTCTTCCAATCAAAATGAGACTCTTGCCAAGGCTAGCTCGGTCAGGTCAACGAGAGGTTGATAAGAGCAACCCAACCTATGAGGACGGGATCCTTGATGATCATTCAGAATCAAGCCTAAAGGTGTGGAAGGTTGTAAGCATTCCAACAAATAGCCCACTTCGGTGATCGAGCCGTCTTAAGGCGTCAGTCTCGAAATAGGCTATACTGACAATGACGGCGAGAACGGGTTTCGAATTCCAGTCGGATGTACCGAGGGTGACATCTACTAAATGGTTTCTCACTCTCCATCCACGCTAATGCGGGCATACTTCCTCTAAATTATACCTTCCTCATCCTTACTCATAAGCGTAGACG
Source organism: Timema cristinae (assembly GCA_039000515.1). Classification (NCBI taxonomy): domain Eukaryota; kingdom Metazoa; phylum Arthropoda; class Insecta; order Phasmatodea; family Timematidae; genus Timema; species Timema cristinae. The sequence continues at coordinate 48,539 of JBCFYV010005852.1, read as the reverse complement.
TGTATGTTCAGGAGAGTGTTTGTTTGTCGCACAAACTTATGACTAGTTGCCAACATTGCCAAAGCGCTTGTTTTAACCCCATTGGTTAATCCTGTGATATTACAGTGAAGGATAGGTATCAGCAGGTAAGAGTACCGTGTGGTCCCTAACACTGATGACCCGACCTTGTGATATTAGTTTCCCCAATCTTCAGGTTGTCACACTAGGGAGAGGAACTCTCACCTGCAGGTTGTCACACTAGGGAGGAGCTCTCACCTGCAGGTTTTTTACACTAGGGAGGAACTCTCACCTGCAGGTTGTCACACTAGGGAGGAACTCTCACCTGCAGGTTGTCACACTAGGGAGGAACTCTCACCTGCAGGTTCTCACACTATAGGAGCTCTCACCTGCAGGTTGTAACACTATAGGAACTCTCACCTGCAGGTTGTCACACTAGGGAGGAACTCCCACCTGCAGGCTGTCACACAGGGAGAAGCTCTCACCTGCAGGTTGTCACACTATAGGAGCTCTCACCTGCAGGTTGTCACACTAGGGAGAGGAACTCTCACCTGCAGGTTGTCACACTAGGAAGGAGCTCTCACCTGCAGGTTGTCACACTAGGAAGGAGCTCTCACCTGCAGGTTGTCACACTAGGGAGGAGCTCTCACCTGCAGGTTGTCACACTAGGGAGGAGCTCTCACCTGCAGGTTGTCACACTAGGGAGGAACTCTCACCTGCAGGTTGTCACACTAGGGAGGAACTCTCACCTGCAGGCTGTCACACTAGGGAGGAACTCTCACCTGCAGGTTGTCACACTAGGAAGGAGCTCTCACCTGCAGGTTGTTGTTTTCTGGTGGAACAGACGCAGACTCTCCTCGAAGTGGTGTTTGACCGCCTGCTCCGTTCTCTGCTTCTCAAGGCGCTCTCTCTCTTGACGCTCCATCTGCTGTTTCTCCTTCAGCTGCTCCCTGGTAACAACAAGCACGGCACGGTTACACCGGCCTTCTACTGGCAGGAACCTTATCTGACAGCTACAACAGTCACTAGAAATACTTTCACGTATTCATACGTCAAGTTTTGTTATGTGCATCTATAAGTTTCATAGATAATATCAATGTGGTTATTTGCCATCGATATTTCAGTACAAGAGTAGCCCCGTGGCTTCTTTGGAGCTGACTGACAACTCACAGCTGCTAAACACATGTTTTGCAGATCATTTTGGTTCGACGTAGGGATACATAATTTGATCTGGTAACTTTTTAAGGCCGTCAGCTGTCAGTCAGCACCAAAGAAGCCATGGGGCTACTATAGCTGCTTGGTGAAACATTGTTCTAAATACACCGCGACTCTTTAGAGAGAGAGAAGTGTGTTAGGCTTGCCATCACGCGGTTATATATTACGATAGAATGTAGTGCCGACAATCCTTTGAGAGTTTAGATGAGATGTCACCGGCTCTTCGGGATTCAACATTATTATGTAATGACTTACTGACGTGGAAAACTTGTTTTTAGTAACATATAGAACCGTCCTGTTTCTGGTTCAGTTGAAGGTCGAGGGTGAACCTAGTACCGATGACAGCATACTGTAAACAGTTTTTATCGATATACGCGGATTCCCCAATGTATTACCCACAATGCAATTTTAATACTTGACCTAGAAAGCAGGGCTGTGAAGTTTGATCCGAAAACAATTTTTTATTGAGTCGGTAAAAATGTAGGCTACCAAATTCTGCTTCAAAATAAAGATTTTAAAAAAAAAACAATATATTATGGTAAATATGTAATTTTAATTTTATACTTTTTTTATTATTTAGGTCCAATATTATTTGTATTTTGTTTTACAAATTTATTCAAATCTAAATTCCCAATGTCAAAGTAGCTCCCCGTGAAGTATCTGTTTCGGAGCAGTTGACCGACTCCACAGACTGCGAGGTACGTTTGTCACTACGACTACTCCTGGATTCGAACCCAGGAGGAAAATGAGGTGGACAAGTATTTGTGCTGCGGTCCCAAGGACATCTGGGCCGTGTGTGGGCCCCAGTTGAGTAGTTTATCAGAATGGCGCGTCGTGCCAAGACCGCGGTAATTAGTTCGTTCCCGCCACCTGCCTGAGAATACCGGGGTTCAATACCGGACGTGGTCAGGGTCAGTTACCGGAGCGCTAAGGCAACCTGTTCCATATTATTAGTAACTTTACATTTTGACATTATTTCAAGGAAAATATCATTTTCAGTTCTGGGATCAAAGTGAATAACAAAATGACAAGAGAACATTCTGAGATAGTTGAGGATTGTTCTAGTGTTTGGAAGATTCAGAGCTGATGGTAACATAGTAAATATAACAATGTGAGCATGTTTTAGCTAAGTCACAAAACAATAGTTCTCTTTTCGGGGTGGGAAAACGAGGTAAGTAGAAACTAGCGCTGTCTGTGGATGGAACAATTACAATGGCTGACACAAGGATAGCAATACGTCATAACTTGGGAGAGACAACTCCACACATGGCTTGGGGAGATACACCTCCACACATGGCTTGAGGAGATACACCTCCACACATGGCTTGGGGATATACACCTCCACACATGGCTTGGGGAGATACACCTCCACACACGGCTTGGAAATATACACCTCCACACATGGCTTGGGGAGAGACAACTCCACACGTGGCTTGGGGAGAGACAACTCCACACGTGGCTAGGGGATATACACCTCCACACATGGCTTGGGGAGAGACAACTCCACACATGGCTTGGGGAGATACACCTCCACACATGGCTTGGGGAGATACAACTCCACACATGGCTTGGGGAGAGACAACTCCACACATGGCTTGGGGAGATACAAATCTACACATGGCTTGGGGAGATACAACTCCACACATGGCTTGGGGAGAGACAACTCCACACATGGCTTGGGGAGAGACAACTCCACACATGGCTTGGGAGAGACAACTCCACACATGGCTTGGGGATATACACCACACATGGCTTGGGGAGATACACCTCCACACATGGCTTGGGGATATACAACTCCACACATTGGCTTGGGGATATACACCACACATGGCTTGGGGAGATACACCTCCACACATGGCTTGGGGATATACAAATCTACACGTGGCTTGGGGATATACAACTCCACACGTGGCTTGGGGATATACAACTCCACACATGGCTTGGGGAGATACAAACTCCACACATGGCTTGGGGATATACAACTCCACACATGACTTGGGGATATACAACTCCACACATGGCTTGGGAAGATACAACTCCACACGTGGCTTGGGGAGATACAACTCCACACGTGGCTTGGGGAGAGACAACTCCACACGTGGCTTGGGGAGAGACAACTCCACACGTGGCTTGGGGAGAGTCAACTCCACACGTGGCTTGGGGAGAGACAACTCCACACGTGGCTTGGGGAGATACAACTCCACACGTGGATTGGGGAGAGACAACTCCACACGTGGCTTGGGGAGAGACAACTCCACACGTGGCTTGGGGAGATACAAATCTACACATGGCTTGGGAGATACAACTTCACACATGGCTTGGGGATATACAACTCCACACATGGCTAGGGGATATACACCTCCACACATGGCTTGGGAGAGACAACTCCACACATGGCTTGGGGAGATACACCTCCACACGTGGCTTGGGGATATACAACTCCACACGTGGCTTGGGGAGATACAACTCCACACGTGGCTTGGGAGAGACAACTCCACACGTGGCTTGGGGAGAGACAACTCCACACGTGGCTTGGGGAGAGACAACTCCACACGTGGCTAGGGGATATACACCTCCACACATGGCTTGGGGAGAGACAACTCCACACATGGCTTGGGGAGATACACCTCCACACATGGCTTGGGAGATACAACTCCACACATGGCTTGGGGAGAGACAACTCCACACATGGCTTGGGGAGATACAAATCTACACATGGCTTGGGGAGATACAACTCCACACATGGCTTGGGGAGAGACAACTCCACACATGGCTTGGGAGAGACAACTCCACACATGGCTTGGGGAGAGACAACTCCACACATGGCTTGGGGAGAGACAACTCCACACATGGCTTGGGGAGAGACAACTCCACACATGGGTTGGGAGATACAACTCCACACATGGCTTGGGGAGAGAAAAAATCTACACATGGCTTGGGGAGATACAACTCCACACATGGCTTGGGGAGATACAAATCTACACATGGCTTGGGAGAGACAACTCCACACATGGCTTGGGGAGATACAAATCTACACATGGCTTGGGGAGATACAACTCCACACGTGGCTTGGGGAGAGACAACTCCACACATGGCTTGGGGAGATACAACTCCACACATGGCTTGGGGAGATACAACTCCACACATGGCTTGGGGAGATACAAATCTACACATGGCTTGGGGATATACAACTCCACACGTGGCTTGGGGAGATACAACTCCACACGTGCTTGGGGAGATTCAACTCCACACGTGGCTTGGGGAGATACAACTCCACACGTGACTTGGGAAGATACAACTCCACACATGGCTTGGGGAGATACAAATCTAGACATGGCTTGGGATATACAACTCCACACATGGCTTGGGGAGATTCAACTCCACACATGGCTTGGGGAGAGACAACTCCACACATGGCTTGGGGAGAGACAACTCCACATAGTAGTTATTAGATCATTGAGGAACCGCTCTCGTGCTAGCGACGAGAGTTTTTCTATTTTTTAAAGCAAATATTTTTTAGGGTCAAAATAAATAAAATATAGTTCCATTGACACATCTAGTAATAGCAACAGTTGTTAAATGTATAGAAAAAGTTTGGTTGTAATTCTCGTCTCTACTGCGACACGACACATTCCAGACAACGTCATTACCACCGTTGTATTTTCTCATACAATTCAGGTGAATATTGTGTATTACTATCCACCAAACTTCACGATGCCTTTTTAACCAAACTAATATGGAGTTTGGAACACTTATTAGTTTGGATTTCGAGAGAAGGGCATTGTGGGATCAGTTATACGTATTAAAACACATTCGTGAAGTTTGGTGGGTTGGGTTGGGTGGATAGATAGATAATATTCACCTAAATTGCATTGTTAAAATAAAGGGTTCACCCAGTATTCTCTCAAATGGGGAAAATAATTAGTTTCTAACACATAATTTTAAGGTGGGGTCAATTTATCTAAAACAAAGGGCAATCCCAAATCATTTTTGCGCGGGTAAGCTTCCAGTGTATCCACGCACGTCATGATCAGGCCTTGTGTGGACGTCTGAGAGACAACAATACCAAACTGTTGTCACTAGCAAGTGAGACCAAGACCTGCCGATATGCACAACCTCAACAATAGACAACTTTGCGTGTTCACGTGACAAGATTAAATAAACTTTTATTAACGTTTAGTTTTTCTGCCATAGAAGGTTAGGTCGAGTTAGTTTGTAGCACTGGCGCAGCCGGGGGGTGGGGGTTCCCAGGGTTGAACCCACCCAAGACCTCATTACCCACCTTCTCATCATACCTGAGGAACTCTACAAATGAAGACAGACTTAATGAGCTTCATGTACATACATCCAGAGGTGTCAGTTACGGACCCTTGTGGGAAAATGGGGAGGATCAAGCTCTCAATTAACTTTCTATGAAGCCAAGGAAAATTAACATGAGACTAAAGTGATTTTGTGAGTTCACAGTCACTGCAAGTTGCTTATTTGAATTTTCAGATTTTAGCTCATGAAGTAATTTTATAAATCAAATTTACAAAATACAATTTATTAAAGCTTGCATGTTTGAATATTTTAGCAGTATGCATTGATAAAAAGTGTTCATAGAAACTTAATAGTCATAATAGTTACAGAATTATGACAATTTTGATAAATGTTAAATTACTTTGGATATTATTGTATTTCTTTTGATGCATTTGTATTTGAAGTATTTTAATTTTCAAATTTTATCGGAGAAAAAACAAAAAAAAACACCTTAGTTGGTCAGTGAAACTAACACACACACACGAATCCTGGCTGCGCCTGGATTGTGATTCATACTAAGTTTATCTAAACGATTATTTTTAACAAACCATAAGTACTAAATAAAAAATAAAATATTTGTTTTGGTATGAATCACAAACTAACCTGACTTACCTTCCAAGGCTGATAAAGTTAAATGTTGATAAACGTTTAGAGGAATATATTGTCTTTATGTGTTGTTATTATTATTATTAGCACCGCGTCTTACTACCCGTTTGGGCTATATGCACTTATTCTAATGTGTAATGGTAGGGTGATTGTGAGATGAAATGAAGGACCTACAGTTTAACGTGGAATCCGAACCACGGTGGAGGCCTGGCATTCCACACATTCACAAGATGTCTTGTCAGAGGTGAAGGAAGGGTTTGGTCATCAGATAAATTGTGCTGGACCGAGGATTGAACCCCGGCCGCCAGCATAGAAGTCTTTATGTGTTAAATGAAGTAAACAACGTTGTCTGGTGGGAATTTTCGTGAAAAGAAATTGTTTGCGTACTAGACCGATAAATAATAACATATTTTGTTTTTGTTAGGTACATTCACAAGAAGCGTACAGTACTATTATATTTCGTGAACTAATCTGAAAGAAATTAGGCACGGCATTCAATATGGAAGGTTGAAAGGTCGTTCAACTCAGCTGAAGATAGCAACAATGTGCAACAACTAATTAGCGCCGGAACCACCAACAAGCTATAATAATGCTCCTTGATCCAAGGTCGACACAACAATACCGTGTGGCTTTAGTGAGGTGTTGTTTGAAAGATCGCAAACAACTTATCTTGAAAAGGAAGTTGATAGCGACAAAAACAACTTCATACGGCTTTATTGATCATATTAAGCAAGCTATATTCCTTCACGCCAACATATTTCTATCAATGGCTTCTTAGATTAGATAATTACACAAAAAGGTTACTCGAATAAGATACTTCATTCGCATTACGCCATGTTGGTTATTGTCCGTTGTCTCTTTCTTGTGTTTAGCCAATGAGAAACAAATGTAGGTGCACAAACTGGATTTAACTAAAGTGATTAACTGATTGGTCAAGGATAAAAGTTCGTTAAAATATATAATGTAACAATGACCTAACAGAGGAACTACCTACATCTACAATACTTCGACTACGTGAATGTGATTACGCTAACTGCTTTCAAAAAAAGAACTATATTCACTCATTAAAATAAGAACTAACTTCCGGTGTTTTGCCTTGAGTAGCTGATAAAAGCTAAACTGTATAAATATGGTTTGTCTTTGTTTAAAATTAATTGTTTCTAATGAAACACATTGATATAAATGTTTTAGTATGAATGATTTATTAATTTAGTGAATATTAATGTTGTATGAATGAGATAAAATATGTAATAATGTTTGTGAATATGATTGGTTTAGAATGTATTTTCTAATTGTTTAGTTTTCAAGATCTATTCTTTTTAGCTAACTCTTTTAAATTTAAAATATTCCTTGATTACATTTTTTTTGTAACCTGATTAAGTGTCAGACAAGTTATAACACCCTAATTCCGCAAGCATAAATAAAGACATTTAAATAAAGGTAATGCATTTAAACTCTTTAATGAGAGTAATTTAATACCTTTTCCAAATATTAATTTGATTCTATTTAACTCGTGTTTGTAAAGGTAATATATGACTTTGTTGATGGAGTCAAGTTTACAGACTTTTTATTGTAGTCTTTGTTTAGGCAGAGAACACATCACGTATTGCCTGAATGTTTGTAGACTGGGTATAATTGTTTGAGAAATGGAAGGTTTGGTTTGTTAACTGGGTTATTATTAGAAAATACGTATTTAGTAAATTGATGTTTTTAACGTTGGCCTCACTGTGCTTCAAAGTATGAGAGTATTTGTTCCGAGATAAGATGTTGAACGGCTTCCGTTTGATAAGACTACAACAATGGTTATCTCCACTAGAAACATTTAAACCATTATTATATAGGGAGGGGGAAATGTCTACCAGTCAAAAAGAATAAACTTTTTTTTAAAAGGTTGAGTTCCTTCTGTTAAAAGTTTTCTGTTCTCAGAAACAAGAGAGGCGGATAGGGGGAAAAGTGAAAGGACCAAAGAGTAATAAAAAAACGACAAAGAGCGACCGGATCGATTAAGGATGGGGGGGGAGGGGGAGGATGGCACATGAGCAGTTTAAACTACGTCAGACAAGGGGTGATTTTGTGTACTCACTGAAGTTATCGGCAAGTTTCTGCTCACGACCAGAAATCCTCGGGTCATCGACGGGGACAGTGAGGCCATAACCTCGCTAGAACACTATACGAGGCATCTTTATCATCCACCGCACATTGTTGCCAATTCAACACACACACGCCCTAGAAAAACAGGGTTTTGACACTTCCCAATAAACAAGTGCGCAATTCAGGGGCCCACTTATTCTCACGAAACGGTAACAGCATCACATTCTTCTAATCGGGGCACATTACGGAACGCGAGATACTCTACAATGTTCCAATATTTGTTAATGATCCCTGAGAAGTACGAGCTGGCTATGAATCACTGGTCCATATTCTGCCACGTATGCACAAAACACGCAACAATGTAACATTCTGCAGGTGTGATGCATTTACACAAAGCATTCAACACATCTATCGTCGCTCGTTTGTTTTCCCGATCCTATCAATTTTACAAATCATCGACGATAAAACAAAGTCAACACGTTTTTTTTAAAGCGCTTTAAGTTTATCAATCACAGATTCTCAAACAAGGCAGGCTATCCAGAGAAACTTTATACACCGAAAAACTCGGGAAACACCGAATCGTTAAATGCCTGGTCTCTGTTTTCTTCAAGAGTCACCTTGAAAGAAAAATAATTCTCCTTTCTCAACAAACAAGTCAAGGATATACCGCACCCGAATAGCGCTGAGCTAAGCTGCGACTACAGAAAACTACTGCTATTTCCCCCCTCCACCCGCCCGCTCATACACCGGAATTTCCCCCCCCCCCCCCCCTGGGATGACAAAAACGGCCTCCCCTGCCTCGCTTCGACGGAAAAAGCCTCGTACATAGATGGATCGTTATTCAAGATGGCGGCGGCGGTGTGCCAAGGGCGGGGGCTGAGAAAATCTGCGCGTTCATTGGTCGGCTCTTTACTTTCTGCAAGCGTGTGACACGGAGTAAGCTGCAACAGAGACGAGCTGATGATGCATCTGGAGCTGTGGACGGAGATTCGTGGAAATGAGAACCAAAAAACACGATCTCACTCTCTCCCCTCTCTCTCTAGACAATCAACAGTACAGGACAATCTTCACAGGAAGGGACAATCCGACAGCTAGAAAAGTTAATGTCTCATTTTCATAAGATGGCCGTTATTTGAAAACTGTTACTACAATGGCGTAAATAAAGATATGTAATTTTAGCCCGTTTAATTAATCATTAAAGATAAATTATTCCATTATTTTTTAAATTTGAAATTTTTTTTTAAAAAACCAAAAAAACACCCCCAAAGCAAAAGACCAACACTTGGGGGTCGAGTTGGACTTCCAAAAAAAACAACAAGGTTAGGTTCACTTTCAACGTCAATAACACATTTTCAAGATGCTTCTCCCACCACAAGTGTGAGAGTTGAAAGTGGGGGTGTTCGGGCAACCACTCTCCAAGTCCTCCGTGCCCCAACAGTGCGGATTGATGTGTTTAAATGTTGTTATGATGTAAGAGTCCCATTAGGGTGTGCTTTGGATTCTCGCATGCACACTCACCACGCATTGTAAAACACAGTTAAAAGGACATTTTCCGCTTGAGCAGTCCAATGATCCACCATAGTCGCGGATGTAATTTCATAGAATGTCATTCAACAAAGGAGTGTGTTTGTATTTTCCTCCCCCCATGTTTGTTCTTACTACCATGTCAGGGATTATAAAACCCATTTGGTCTCTCTTGGCGCTCAAGAGTCCTCTGCTCGACTAATCTATGGGCGCACAATTAGTGACTTCAAAGTGCAAACTGTAATGTATAGTCCGAGAACAAACCAGAGGTGTGCTTCTGCGGCCCTCATCGGGAAACTCCAGATGAGTCCAGTCACCTACGAACTCTCACAGCAGCCAGTCTATTGATGAACAATAGATTGTGTTGTGTATCGAGAGTACTCGATTCTACTCGGACCCTTGTTAATCTTTTGTTTTATCTTTTCTTACAGCTAAGTGAGAATCGACCTGATTGGCTGGACTGTTTACCTTGCTATTTCCATCGAGTAAATTCTCGATTGTGCCCATCTCTAAGCATTGTGTCAAGTGGATTGGAGTCCTTTCTAGGGACCGCATGCGCCATGCCTGCCATTGTCGGCCAGTCAGAACTATAGGCAGCAGCTGTCGGGGCCGGCCCACATGGCTCCCCTCGATTACATTTCCATGCACTCATCCATTATTCACAGTACACAACCAGTACCGTGGGGCGGGCACGGCGACTAGCTCGTCACTTTAACTTGACTAGAGGCCGTACCGTTTGGTGTTTCAGAGGTGGCTTCACCCTCTCAAATCTCTGCTATGTGGGTACAATTCCTCTTGTTAGGATTTTTGTAGGAAAAAAACGTTTAGAAAATTATAAACATATCTTATTTCGAATCACAGTGATATAAGTTATTGATAATACTTCCAAAGATGAATTCGCAGATCACGTGACTTGATCTGTATGAATATACGGAGTCTGTTTGGTCTGTCTTATCGTTATGATACGGATTTCCCTGCAAGTATTCTCTTAAAGCTTCCTTTTCCTGCACACTTAGGTGTAAATATGTCTATAAAGTACCAAGACTCGGCCCCACAAGCTTGAGGTCTGAGGACACACGACGGTCCGGGAGGTGGTTCACAGCCGAGCAAACAGGAATAATGTGAAGGTCGAATGAATGTTAGAAGTTTGGAAGTTCATCTCCTCGCCACATGGGCCCCACCTGTTCAGTACGGAGTGCTAAACTCTTCCCCTTACCCTTGTTCGGTCAGGGTTGCTAACCTCTCCCCTATAACCTGCTCTGTCATGGATGCTAACCTCTCACCTACCCCTCTGTTCAGTCTGGAGTTGCAACCTCTCCCTATCCCCTGGTCAGTCAGGATTGTAACCCTCCCATACCCCTTTGTTCTGTCAGGATGTGCTAACTCTCCCTATCTACTGGTCACAGTCTGATTGGCTAACATCTCCCCTTACCCCCTTGTTTAGTCAGGAGTGCTTACCTCTCCCCTATCCCTGGTCCAGTCAGGAGTGCTAACCCTTCTCACCCTACACCACTCGTCAGTTTAGAGTGCTAACCTTCTTTAACCCTCATGTGTTGTGTGTCGATAAGAAAAAAAAAGAAGCAGCGATCAATGTTTTGTTTGTGCTCGATGAGCTTGTTGATAGTTACAGAACCGTCATTGCTAGACCCTACACTATAGGCCGGAGTGATGTGTCAGACACTCACCCGTAACAGTGGTTGTCTAGTCTGTTAGGTCGTGTTCTGATACAACCTCTTTTGTTTGGGCGGGATTGTCAGTAAAAGGAGCGAGCGAGCTCGTGATTCTGGGTCCGACGACGGCAGCTATAAATTGAACCTGTTTGACAAAGGTTCCAGGCTGACCTGACCTTGACCGTTCCATAGCTCGCTGGAAAGTAACCTTTGATCCCACGATGGTTTTGATGCTGCAGGATATTTAACATACTCAGATGCTAAGTATGTTGTTTATAGATAACACCATGTTTAGAAAGTGTAAGTTACAAAGGAAACTGCGAGTGTGAAACTATCCTTAACTTTCATTTTTCCAATAAGTCGATTAAAGTTATAATATAATGCCCTTTGGTATGAAATCGCACAGGAATCTGAGCGATACAGGGGTGTCCAATACACTTGGTTTCCCTCTGGTTAGGCAAGAGGCAGTGTCAGTAGCCTGGGATGGGCAGGGTCGTTGGTGCTAATAGGAACTGTAAGATACGTCTCCAGTCTGGATAAACGAAATGAACGCAAAAGCAGAGAGAGTTATTTTTGAGCTTGTAATAACAAACTTTAATAAATACGACGAGCAAAGCCTAACCGATCATTAATGGACGTCATACAGTAAACAATGTTGTTCTATTTGTCACTTTCACCTGCAAGTTCGGCGTTGTCTCGAGCACTCTAACACCTGAGTGTTAGTAACATTTTTCCCTTTCCCAAAAGGATTGAATCAATATAAGTTTGGTTGCTGATTTCCCGCCGTTATTTTTGTGCTTGGATGGAGAGGCCTCGTCCAGTCACAATAGCTCGCTCAGTAACACTTCAAGTGAAAGTCACTGGTGACGTCATTGTCGATTTTATACCACCGTGACGATATTTCAGCCCGAGTGGAGCTGAATGCTACAGTTCCCATTTTCCTAGGTAACTTATCTGACCGCTAGAAAAGTTCCCCTCCCCTGGAAGTCAGAAAGGACCCGGGTTTGAATCTCCGGCTGGTGAGTCAGCCATTCCCTCAGCTGACTAGAAGCAAAACCTAGAGTCAGCAATCCCTGTCATATTGACAAGGTCGGGTTCGACTTTCAGAGCGCTGGAGGCCTTTCAACTGTTTTTAGCGCGGTTGTTGTAACTTTGATAACCGATGTGAGCGGAAGAGGTACACTTTGGGACCTTCCGGTTTCCGTTCTTTACCCTAACTATGGTTGGTAAGTATAGCGCTACTCTCACACGATGGTAGGTACGCGCTACTATCACCGTGGTAGGTACAGTGGCTACTATACACTGATGGTAGGTACAGTGCTACTACTCACACGCTGGTAGATACAATGCTAACTTTCACACGCTGGTAGGCCCCCCCGAACACAATTTCACATTATCTCCACGATGGTAGGTACAGTGCTACTATCACACGATGGTAAGGGTACAGTGCTTATATCACACGATGGTAGTTACTATGCTTACTATACTCGATGGTAGGTTCTTTTTACTTTCACTCGATGGTAGGTACAGTGCTAGATCAAACGAATGGTGATACAATTTGCTATATCACACGATGGTAGGTTCATTTATACTATCACACGAGGTAGGTACAGTGTACTATCACCACGATGGTAGGTACAGTGCTATATCACACAGATGGTTGATACAGTGCTACTATCACAGTATGGTAGATTACAATTGATTACTATCCACACGATGGTAGGTTCATTTCTACTATCACTCGATGGTAGTAACAGTGCTATATCTCACGATGGTATATACAATGCTACTATCACAAGTTGGGTTATGTTATTTCTACTATCACACGATGGTAGTACAGTGCTAAATCACACGATGGTAGATACTCATGCTACTATCACACGTTGGTTAGGTTCATTTTTCTACTATCACACGATGGTACGGTTCAGTGAATATCACTAGATGTGTTAGATACAATGCTTACTATCACACCGTGTTTGTCTATTTCTACTATCACCAGATGGTAGGTACTGTGCTACTATCACACGTGGTAGGTACAGTGCTATACGCACACGATTGGTAGTTACTGTGCTACTATCACTACGTTGGTAGTTACAATGCTACTATCACACCGTTGGTAGGTTCATTTATAACTATCTCACGTTCGTAGATACAGTGCTACTATACTAAGATGGTAGGTACAGTGCTACTATCATACACGGATGGTTAGGTAAAAGTGCTATTTTCACACGATAGGTAGATACAATGCAACTATACACGTGGTAGTTATTTCTACTATAACAGATGGTAGGTACCAGTGTTTAATATCACACGATGTAGGTTCTTTTCTACTATCACACGCATGGTATGGTACAGTGCTATATCACACTCGATGGTAGATTCAAATGCTACTATCACACGATGGTCTGGTTCATTTCTTCCTATCACACGATGGTAGTACAGTGCTAATATCACAACGATGGTAGGTACCAGTTGCTACTATCACAGATGGTAGGTACCTGTGGCTATTATTGCACACGATGCTAGGTAAGTGCTACTATACACACGATGGTAGCTACAGTGCTAATATACACGATGGTAGGTTCTGTGCTACTTCACACGATGTAGATGCACGTGTACTATCACACGATGGTTAGATACAGTGCTATAATCACACGTTGGTAGTTACAATGCTAATATCACACGATGGTAGGTTCATTTCTACTATCACACGATGGTAGGATACAGTTGCTACTATCACACGATGGTGGTTCATTTCTAATTCATCGATGGGTAGGTACAGTGCTATATAACACGTGTTGGTAGTTACAATGCTTACTATCACACGGATGTAGGTGTCATTTCCTTACATACACACTGATGGTAGTACAGTGATAGATCTCACGATGGTATATCAGTGTACTATTCACCGATGGTAAGGACGTGCTACTATCACACGATGGTAGATGCCAGTGTCTACTCATCACCGATGGTAGTACCAGTGCTATATCACACGATGGTATGGAGTGCTTCTATCACACGATAATTTAATAATTATTATATTGCTATTCCCTCTTGCTATGCTGACTTACAGCCGGTCCAGGATATCCGGATATTTCTTTACACAGCTGGGATCGATGTTGGTAGATAATTCAGTATTTGCTGTCACTGCACATTTGCGTGTAGGATGGATAAGGAAAAAAACTGTATTATATCGGCTGGATTTCGATATCCGGTGACCTTGGTACCAGAGGATCCTAGACCAACTATACAGGTCGAATTACTCCTCACGTATAGAATACAGCGCTCGGTTGGTTGAATGAGAAACTAGGTGTGTAGTCTGCTGTAGATACAGACATATATTGTAATGGCGGCCGCCTCGGTTGGCGAGAAAGTATCAGGTCTATGTGTTTTTAGAAACTTACTTTCTATATTGTCATAAGGTATCCCTGTCTGCCTTCACCTACAACCCACTCATTTTCAGATCACTTAAGCGGGTAAAGAAAACTCAATCTAGGGAGCACTTTCATCAGTCCTGGAGTTCAAAGCCCCGCCGCCATGATCAGAAATTAGTGAAAACGTAGCTGCTATGTCCCATTTCACGGATGATTTAATATTAATAAAACGCAAAACCTATAGGAGATCTCTAATGGGAAAAACAGGTCCTGTTTGTATCTTTTGTAGTTATTTTTGGCGTGATCTATTTTGATCATAACGCTATCTTATAATCATATAGGCCTAATGCGCGGCAATTTCTTGTTCCGGGGGCGCCGCCCCCGCGCACACGGTGCCTCGATGTTAGACGCTCTGTGGGAACATTTTCCATGAATACAATCAAGTGATAACATGTCTTACTATTGTAATTTTATGTAGTTGTTTAAAACTCATTATGAGTTATACGCCGATATGCTAATTTTCAACTAACGGTTAAGGTTTTAATTTGGAACAAATAGCACCCAACATTGCACGGACTGTCAAGTGGAAAAAACCTCAGTGCTCGATCGGAATCGAATCCCGATCTCCTCGTACTTCCGCAGTATAGTCCACACTAGAAAAGTTTGGCCGCGTTTTAGAACTTAGACCACGCGGCCACCGAAGCAGGTTTTCTATGTAGTGATAAATCTATCAAAGTTACAGCTTCGGGTCCACACAGCTTGACAGTATGAATAGGTCTTTCCTATGAAAATAGAATTCTAGTAGCTGTTCTATCACTCCTTTGACAAAATGGGGACTTTATTTAGCGATAGATCCGGTTATAACAAACGTAGTTCAGACGAAAGAGAACTACAGTGCGATTAAAACTTTGGCTGTAGATCAAATTAATTACAGCAAGGTCAACGGACCAGTCCAGATAATAACACACTTAACATAATAATATAAAAAAACATTCCGGGAGATACAATTAAAAAAGTCCCCCCCCCCCCCCCAAGCTCAATGTTCATTCCGGGCAGACTACAAGAAAAAAAGACGCCTACAAACCAGTAAAAAGAAAACCCGTTTAAAAAAGATATCAAGTGGCTTTGTTCGCCTTAGTGGTGTGTATAGCTGAGAGATCCTAGATTACTGAGGAGGGGGAAAGTATAAACGAAAGCAAAGAGAGAGAGAGAGAGAGAGAGAGGATGACCGGACCAAAAAGAATTATAAAAGTAAATTTAGGCGGAGGTGGGAGGGTGACGGGCTGATTCGTAAATAGGGGTGGGGCAAGTATAAAAGGGCCAAAGAGGGGAAGGGAAGGGGAGAGATCCACTGCTAGGGACTAATCATAGCATGGAAGGGGGGGAGTGGGACTTCAATAACAAAACTGCGCGCGCACATTCCAGACCCAAGACGGAGTGGGGGGGAAGTATTCACCACCTGTTTTATGTTGCGTAAACTTGCGATATGCGAGATTCCCACCTCATTATTACAAGCGACATCAATGCAGCTCTGCTGCTTTTAGCGCATATTGGTGGCCGTCGACGTGGCAGATATGACCAAATAATACAATATATACAGTTAGTACTTTTTCCTTAAGAACGGACCTTTTTAGATATTACTTACATATTTCTACTACTCTGGTCAAAAAATAAAAATTTACTTTATTACTATAATTTATTCTTAGTCGTTGATTATATTTATCACAAAAAGTGACAGCTGCATGCCGTTTTCTCTGAAACTTGTGTAGTCTTTTCTCTTTTTTTATCCTGTCGAACTACGGAACTATCTTTTTTTTTCAAAGTGGGTGCGACATTTTTTTATCACGGTTATCTCGTGAAACGTAATTCTAACCAGATTAACAATTATTGCTTCAACAATTTTGTTAAAAATTGCCTGATTAAAATATTTAAATAAATTCCTGTTCGATGTGCATGCGTACCCCCCATGTTTTATAAGGTGTTTTTGGTGGCCGTATCGCAGGCAAAAACATTCCTTTCTTTTACTATACCCCGGCCAGTCAGTATTTATATGATTGCCAAACCTTCCTTCACCTCTGACAAGTCATCTTGTGAATGTGGGGAATGTGGGCCTCTCCACCGTGAGTTTGGATTCACGCTTAACGTAGGTCCTTCATTTCATCTCACATAATCACCACTTCCTCTCCCATTAACATTAGCATAAGTGCTCGTATATCACGAAACGGGTAGTATAGACGCGGTTCTAACTAATATTTTATTTACTATTGGAACGGTTTTTAATCCTGTGTTTGACAAGCTGTTTTCAACGTAAATGTTGTGTGCTCGTCTAGAAATCTACATCTGATTAATTCCCTTTGAAGTAGTGATGGAAGGGATGTTTAACACAAAATACATATTATCATGGGCGGATGCAGGCGCATGAATGTGAGTCCAAAGGGTTGATGATAATTTTGAATTGGGTTGACACAAGTAGCTATTTTTGAGGGCGCTCTTTACTGGATGTTTCCTTGAGTCTGATGCTTCTAGATAGCTATTTTATTAAAGTAGTCTTTTACGCGAAAGTTTTTTAATATTAAATCAATACAGTAGTCATTTTGGTTCTGATTCTAAGGCCATCAACTTAATGTTCAGATATCAAAAGCGCGGGGGGATGTGGTTCGCAGATTATTTCCAGGCGGGGGGGGCGGCCAATTGATAGTGTGTAGTTTATTAATCATTCATTGAACCTTATTATTTGATGTTTAGTTACAACAGTAATCAAGGCTTGACTGTGACACCTATTTTATTAGTAGAGTTTAATTCAATCATTCAATGTCGATTAAGAGTAGGAACTAACAACGTGAAGTATTAATTAGTTCAGGATTGCATCTTTCCATATATGCTGAGAAAATAATTAGGCTAATACTTAAAACTTTTTACTTATTGTATTTTTATTTAGAGGACTTTGTATTATTTCCTATAGTGTCCCGCACAGTGCTGTTTGGTAGTTTGTTTGTTTATTAAATTCGTCTTTTACCAAAATCATGAAAATTACAGTAATTTATCATAGATTTTCGTACAACATACAGTCTCAAGATTTATTCATGGTTCTTAAATTTCATTTTAAGTTATCCATTGATTATGGGATTTTTTCTTTATACCGAAACATGTCAGAAGGAATATAAATCTGAACTTCTCAATGCTGATTTTCGACATGGAGTAATGGGATTTGAACAAGATAAGGCTTAGTTTTATAAATAATCTTAAATAAAAAAATATTATATTTCTATGAACGTTGTAAACTAAAGTCTGTTCAGCGTAGGAATTGATTTCTGGAAAGGCCTTTTTCCCTCCAGAAATTATTGTATAGTGGTTATTGGTAAAGAAAAGGACACCTTTCTGGAGGTATTTCCTACACAGTGAATGGATTTTAGACATTTTCCATTATTTTATTAAACCTTATTGGTAGATGCTGCCCAATAATTCATTTTTATTACCTAATTTACACAACCTGTTCATATTAAACTTTGTTTATGTCCATAATTTGTTGTACCAAGTTTTGTATTCATTTTAATTATAAATTCACTAGAGTGACTATAACATCAACTGAATTGAAGGAATAGCTATAAAAAATATATAGCTTTTCCATGAAATGAATTAGTTAGTTTAAAATTGGTATATGAATATGTGATTATATTTCAAAAAATGCCAATTTGTAGCTCATTTAACGCCAAAATAAAATCAGTCTTTTGATTTTTATTAACGTCACTTAATTCATATCATACCCCAATTTTAAAATCTATCCTAATTCATTCAAATTGGAAAGCTAATATATTTTGTTTATAGCTATTCCTGAGTTTTCATCTAAGTTTCATAAGTTCTAAGTTTATTTCCACTCCTTACTTTATAATAATTTAGATCTCTTTTCTAATACATTATATCATCTTCTCATCATTATATATTTATTAGCACCGCTTCTTACTATTCCGTTCGGGTTGTTGCACATACGTATGTGTAATGGTAGGTGATTGTGTGATGAAATGGAGGGACACTACAGTTTAACATAGGTTCACGAACCAACGGTGGAGGCCCCCTGGCTTCCTCACACATTCACAAGTTGTGATTAATACACATCTTGTCAGAGTGAAGGCGGGTTGGGCAATCAGGTAAATCTGTGCGGGATCGAGGATTGATACACCCTGGGACCCTGACAGAAGTCCGACACTTTAAACCTAGACCACCAGGTCAGCAATATGTTGTAATATTGATAAAAAGGTTTATTGACTGTTTTTCTTCTATGGATGTAGTAAAAAATTAGGACATCAGAGTTTTCAATTTATTAATGATGGTAACATTATTAATATTACAAAAAAAATGGATTTTTTTCGTCTAAAATTATTTATTATTACATAAAAACTAATATGGAATTAAATGATTAATTTTTTTTAAATTTATATTGAATAAAATTAATTAAATTAATACTAGCCCCATCAAATATCAAGGACAACAATATATAGAAAATAAATAACAGTCATATAGGTTTCTAGTATAGACCTAGAATATAAACTGTCAAAGTATAGCTGTTAAACACATGTTTTTGCAGATCATATGGTTCGGCGGAGGGTACTTTAATTTGGTTCTACTGTAATATTTTCAGAGCTATTGAGCTGTCAGTCATGCACCCAATGAAGTGGTATGTGGGAGGTATAGTACTGTTCCAGCCATCAGATCCTTCCTTACGAGGTCAGACCACGTTGTGCGTACCAGGCAACAAAGAGCAGCGGCGTGATGATGGCTCTTAGGGCCGCTTACAATGCCAAGAGTGGTCTAGACTTCAGAGCGAGGGCAAATCAATTATATAAATAAGATACAAGAACCTAGGAGGATCGCTCCGGCAAACTTTCTTCTGAATGATGAAAGAGAGGGAGGGTCGTTAGTTTCCTTGATCCCACCTGGGCAATTACCGCATCAGACAGGATATGTAATCCGGCTGTCAAGGGGTTTCGCTGGCTTGGTAAACCAGAGGTATTAACACACGCAGATATTTCACTACCTAGTTCCGTTGCAAACTTGCAACTAAATAATGTAGGCACCAAGTTCCCTCGCCCGAATTATACTACGTTGAATGTGTTAATATTCACAAAAATAAAAACGTAATCCCTTAAGATATTGGTCTGTGCAGGCCTATGTTTATGTGACAAAAATCCGTTGTTTTTTTATAAGAATGTATCTATAGAACACATTTAATTCCAAATTAATTCTCTGAAACAAATGTTTTAAGGAAACTCTCTATTATATCGTTTATTGTTGGATACGTTTATTACCTCCTCGTGCGCAACCGTCTGTTATTTACAACGCTTAGAAACTTGTAGCTTAGCTACTACCAATTACGCACAAGTTTACATGTAGTTACTAGTTGGGTGGTTCACACGATAGTAGTTTGAGGCGATAGAATCCCGGGGATAGTATTTTGTAACTGTAGTAGATATCTAACATAACTGGTCTACACCAAAACCCACCTAGTGAACATTCAACCAGAGCCGCTGTAGTCTAGTCGTGTGACATAGAAAACTGTTCTTGTTATTGTGATTGGCCACATTTCTATTACTAGATAATTTTCCGTCTGTAGATAAGCCAAAAGTCAACTTACAATGGCTGACCTGTCGGAATAGGGGTTAGTGTTCAAGACTTCTGTGTAGGGGTAGGGGTTTCAATCCTAGGTCCCGGCACAGTTTTATCTGAATTACAAAACTCTTCCTGCACCTCTGCAAGACGTGTATTAATCACAACGTGAATGTGGGGACATGCCGATCTCCACCGTGGTTCGGATTCCACCTGTTTAAAAATGTAGGTCCTCCATTTCATCTCACAATCACCCTACCTTTACACATTAGCATAAGTGCGTATAAACCCGACGGGTAGTAAGACAGCCAGGGTGCTTAATTATGATAATAACTTCCAGTGACGTAGTTATTCGGGTACTTACTTTGTTTCGCGGATACTCCAGATTGTGACACCCTCTTTGTTAGACACCTACCCTCGTGGTTTTCACCCCCGCACTTTCAAGAGAAAACCTGTGCCCCAAAATACTGTTGCCCTTGTCTCTGTATAGAAAAGATACCTGTGCCCCCAAAATATGTTTGCCTTGCTATGGAATAGAAAGAGATACCTGATGGAAGATTTTCAGTTTGACGTTTACAACAGAAAATTATCAGATGAGTCACATTAAACCGCAAATTAAACAGTTCTCTTATTACACTCGTGTTATAGTCCACAGCGCTCGGCGGGTTGATTGTGTAACTAAGGTACGGTTCTTTGTTGTGGAGCAATGTTTCTACTACAATGTTATGATGCTATTACTGTACATATGTTAGTAAAAATGTTGTTAGGTGCTTTATAATATAAAACTACCAACCTCGCAAGTCCGGGGATAAAAATTTAATACAATTCGTCTGAATGTAGTCTCGGGTGTATCTCGTGTGGCGAGTAGTCACGGGTGTATCTCGTGGCGTGTAGTCACGGGTGTATCGGTGGCGATGTAGTCACGGAGTGTTTCTCGTGGCTGAGAATTTGTCACGGGTTTGTTTTTCGTGGCTATAAGTTGTTACGGGTGTATCAGACACATTGATATCCGTTTTTGAAAAAAACCTCTTTAACAATCTATTAAAGTTTTTTTGGTGGCTGACGTTACTTTGTGTTTGTGGTAAGTTAATAATTATGCGAGGTCATGTTTTCCTGAAAAAAAAATACTATTCTCAAATTAATTGTAGGCGGTCTTGTTCGAGCCCCTACCAGTGCTATGCTAGATAGATTCCGTGTCCCTTGTTCGGATGAAAGTCTGTTATCCGTGTTGACAGCGCAGGAACTACCAGGATAGAAAAACAGCCTTGCAGGGAGCGAGCGACCTTGGACACACCTTGCGGGTTGGGGAATACTAAACCTAAGGGGGACAAGTCTCACATCTCACAATGAGGGGAGGTGGCGCCCACAACAGGACAGATGCGGTCTGGCTCTATCATGACGCGGCACAACTACAAAGCCCTCTACTAGGCTGGAAACAAGTGTGTGTGTGACAGTTCAAACACGTCCCAGGCTCGTCTCGACCACGGTACGAGACTCTAACGGCTTCAGAGGTCACAGTCCGTGACCACATCAAAACAAATTGGCCGGAAGAGAACTTTCTTTTGTGCGACGTGCAGTTATTTTACAGCTAAGACCCAGTTCGATTATACTTACGAGTTGTGTCACTTGAAATCCTCTTCCTGATCCTGTCGGCGCGAATCAAGTCAGCAACACACTCTCACGATAAGTCTCGAACTAAGGCACTCTGAGCAGGCAAACGGATCGGCTCGTCACGTTCGTCTTAACAGTCACTCAAAAGAACTGAGCCGGCCTGGTACAGCTCGGGCGTTCCCGGCGAGGGAACGGTTCGGGACCACTCGCGTCCTGGCAAACAAGTGACGTCGAAACACCCGGCAACGAATCCGTGAAAACGATTAAACGAAAAAAATAAAAGATAATCGCAATAGCAATCACCATCGAGGGAGACGCCCGCGCGGTAAACCCAAGGTCGATGATCTTTATTTGTTCGGATATGCAGGGGGGGGGGGGTGGGGGAATGATGCTCACCTCGGGCCCGTGTTTTAAGGACAAGTGTGTGGTTGAAGGGAGGGAAAACATTTGAAATAGTGGTCCAAGAAGTCATTGGTGCAACACGCGTTACTATCTGTTTCAAAAACATTGTATTGTATTATATAGAAAAGCCCCACATCTCGACAACTTCATAGAGATGCCATCGTGTCCTTTCATCTTCCGTCTGAGCTAACTTCGACCCAAACATAAAAAATTATATCTTTACCTCCACAAATAAATTGGTCTAGTAATGGGGTAGATTTGAAATATCTTTACAAAATAAAGTTTTAATAAAAATAATTATAATTTGATTTTAATTTAAATTTTGTCAATCAAGTCATCAAAATAATAATGTTTATAAATGGCAATGAAAATAGAAACTTCCACAGTATTTTAAATATAGCAGTTTCTACCGTTACAAAATATTTTATTAGTAAAGATTTTGTTTTCATTCTACCGCCATAATATTAGA
Source organism: Timema cristinae (assembly GCA_039000515.1). Classification (NCBI taxonomy): domain Eukaryota; kingdom Metazoa; phylum Arthropoda; class Insecta; order Phasmatodea; family Timematidae; genus Timema; species Timema cristinae. The sequence continues at coordinate 25,680 of JBCFYV010005852.1, read as the reverse complement.
CTACGTGTAAACAATTGTGTGCTGTGCTATTTTCTTTTCTTCTTTTATTAAATAATATATTTACAATTAGGATTATTGTGTACTTAAATTACTCTGCCCATTTCGACGGGGTAAATGGGTAGTATTTTTAAGTTGCGAGCTACACCTTACACGGGACAGTGAGTGATGTATCCGTCCATTTCGCTGACTACGCCGTCGGCTGTTCAGTATTCGCTGTCAGCGCTGATCGCACGTCTTTGTTTCAACATGTACCGCGGACTCACGGTCTGCACTTCCTGTCGTGCGGAACATTATGTCTTGTTGGGGGTCAGCGTGCACTTACCAAGCCGAAAAGGGGATGATCAAAGTTGAATGTCAGAGGAAGTGTACCATTTTTGACGTGGAATGAGATTAATGAGAGAGAGGGATACCACCCCTCGGTGTATCCCAAATGGGTCCAAACCCCGATTCTCCCCATCCATCTGGGTGAGGTCTATTGCGAGAGTAGTACCTTAGACTATGTGGCCACCAGAGCGGGGGGACTGTTGGATGCTGTTTTATTTTTTGTTGGTTATTCGTGAATTTAGGTATCAACCTGGGACAACGACACCAGGCCGAGTGGTCAGAGGCCCGGGAGAGCGGATACCAGGCCAGGGTTCAGAGCCGGGATGAGCGACACCAGGCCGGGGTTCAGAGCCGGGAGAGCGCACCAGGCCGGGGTTCAGAGCCTGGGTGAGCGGCACAGGCCAGGGTTCAGAAGCACGGTCGACGTGCGACTCCAGGCCAGGGTTCAGAGCACCGGGTGAGTGTGACACCTGGCCGGGGTTTCAGAGCTGGGAGAGCGACACAGGACGGGGTTCAGTGCCTGGGAGTGACTGAGCGACACCAGGCTGGGTTCAGAGCCCGGGAGAGCGGGTCACCAGGCCAGGGTTCAGAGCCGGGGGGAGAGCGTACACCAGCCGGGGTTCAGAGGCTGGTGAGTGCGACCACCAGGCCGGGTTCAGAGCTCTGGGAGGCGACACCAGGCCAGGGTTCAGAGCCCGGGAGAGCGACACCAGGCCAGGGTTTCAGAGCCCGGGAGACGAGACGCGGACACCTGGCCAGGGTTCAGAGCCCGGTGGAAACGAGCGACACAAGGCCGTGGTTCAGAGTGCCAGGGAGAGCGACACCAGCCAGGTTCAGAGCCCGGGAGAGCTGACACACAGGCCTGGGTTACAGGAGCCGGGAGGAGAGCGACACCTGGGCCGGGGTTCAGTGCGGGAGAGAGCGGACACCAGAGCCGGGGTTTCAGAGCCGGGACGAGCGGACACCAGGCCAGGGTTCAGAGCCTGGTGGGGAGATGAGGGGGGGGGGGGGGGGGGGGGGGGGGGAGGGGGGGGGGGGGGGGGGGGGGAGCGACACCAAGGCCCAGGGTTACTGAAGCCCGGGCGAGAGCAGATCACCAGGCCAGGGTTCAGAGCCCGGGACCGTTGGACGAGCGACACATGGCCAGGATCTGAGCCCGGGAGAGCGACACCCAGGCCACAGGGTATTCAGAGCCCGGGAGGAGCGACACCAGGCCAGGGTTCAGAGCCTGGGAGAGCGACCACCAGGCAGGGTGCAGAGCCGGCGAGAGCGCACCAGGCCAGGGTTCAGAAGACCGGGTGATCGACACCAGGCCGGGGTTCGAAGCCCGGGAGAAGAGCCCGCACCAGGCCGGGTCAGTGCCCGGCGAGAGCGAGCCTGACTGCTCTTGCCAGGTGTTCCCGTTGTGCGCAGGTGGTGTTGTCACGCCTGACTGACCGGAAGTGGCGCTGTTACACAGTACAAGACGAGATCCGTGAGAGTCTGAGTAGTTGCATCCCAATCATACTCGGACGGTAGTAAAGAGAAAAGGGCGCAGTTCGTCTTAGTCTGCTTTAACAGTGACGGGGTAGGGAGGTCGGGGTTGTAATACACTGTTGGGTGTACAGTCTAGCGAGGGTGTATATTTCCTAAAATGTTTACTCGAACCTCCCTCGCGCGAATGCGGGTACAATATACTTTATAACACCTTCATTCTCCAGTCATTAGGTGCTGTATCCCCGAGGAGGAAGTGTACCCGCATTAGCGTGGGTTCAAAGGTCACAAGCCTAGGACAAATGTCGACCAAGAGAGAGTGCTGATGGGTGGCTCAGCGGGTGAGGTATGGTCCAGGGTTTATACCCTCATGTAGGTTATATTGGACAGAGAGAGTTGTCCGTAATGTACGCTTATAGCCACTCATATTGAGGAGAAACACACCTACTAGATCTACTTGAATGCTATTCATTGTCAAGTGATGTGATTACAGCTTACCACTTGTTGATAATTAAATATTATAAATTCTTTTAATATATACATTAAAATTGGATCGCTGTAGACCTTAATAAAGTATGTGTTTTTCTAAAATCCTCTTTTTTGAAAAGTTGACTACGTTACAGATGAGAACATTTTCCGGGTCTTGTCCCCAATACCGAATATTGTCATTGATTCGATCGTGACCAACATCCCGGGAAAACAGAACTGTACTTCGTGAAATGTTGGAGAGGTCAGTTCCGGAAAAATAGCCCACAGCTACTACTCAGCTTAATGTTACCAATCAAAACATTATCTCTTTTTTATATCGAGGGAATTGCTTAATTGTACTCTAACAAAAACTTTAATACCAAGTGACTTAAACAAGTTACTGATAACTTTAAAAAAAACACATATGAGCCTATGAAGTAGATCTATGTAACAGCTTCTATATGTGAGATAAGGTTATTCATGTGGAATGTACATTGTACTCTGTCATACCGTCCTTGTCGGGACAGAGAGTCGTAGATAGTGCAAAACTATTAACACCACTTTCACAAAAACTTGTAACGAAACATAGCTCACAAGAATGGCCGACCGATTGATTTATACCATGTGGTTGAACATGACGGTTAATACTAGTTGTTTTACAATGATGCAGACCGCTGTGCTGATGAAAATAATTTTATTCATTAATATTTATAATACGATAAAATATCCTAAAATACCATTTATTATATTTAAAAAAATGACAACAATTTTCACTCTTTTCAAGTAAATACGATGCTGTATTAAAAGATATTAGATACTATATTTCACAAAATCTGTAACGTTCAAAATGATAAAAAATAGTACTTTTATTTATGTTTAAAATATTGTTTCATGTTGGAATAAAAAGAAATTATTTTAAAAATGTAATAGGTTGAGAAAACTTATGTTTACTTTATTTTAAATGTAATATATAAACAGGCAATTAAAGATCTTACATTTATATCAAAATGTTAAATTTTTATCCACGTGTTGGCAAACACAAAAACCACTAACATATGATTTTGGAACTGTCATAAAGGTAAAAAACTCTCGTGAACGGATTATAGAAGAGATCTTCCATGGACAAGTTACTGACTTGCGAGAAGATGGCGCCCAGTGATAAGGATCTTTGCCTGTAACAAAGAGACGACAGACACACTTTGTAGAAAAACGCTTTACCTGTGAACAGCTAACAGGAGAGGTGGACTATGTCCATTTGGCTATTTTTTTTTAAAAGGGGGGGGCCCACGCTTTGGACTGATGAGTTGGACAGGAATAATGACTAGCGGGTACCAGGTTTCTCACTGTAGATATTTCAGATGACATTGTGCCATATACGGCCGCCGCGGTTCACATTTATCAGTACACAAGCAATGGCTGTAACGTGTTATTTACATCTTCTTCATGCTGAAACGGGAGCAAACGTCATTCGTGGTTAGTTGGGCCTGGATGAAGAAATGCTGTGAACTTATTGGCACCGCTCGCAGGGGGTAGGGCTACTGTTGCCCTTCTAAGCCCTTAAAGCCACAACCCCCAACACTCACATTTTGAATCATATTAATGCTCTATTTAGGCTTACTAAAACTAATTCATCTCATCGATATCTTTTTTGAGTCTTATTCTTTTTCAATCAAGCAAATTCAATATTTATAGCTTATTATTAATGGCGTTTCACTCACGAATCGAGAGTGAAATTATTAATATATTTTAATATATATTTAAAAAACAAACTCCATAAGGTGGGGGGGTGACTAATAAAACTTCGTGTTGGAGAGTATCAGTTGTATTCCTTCTATTCATGTCCTCCTCTAATCCTTTACATAGTCCTCCGGTCCACCAAGTTCTCAGCTGTGATAGGAGCTAGTTTGGTAGTAGTTCCCCCATCATGAGTTCAAATATGGCCTGAATTGATTAGAATTAGTACTAAATACATAAACCACCTAGCTATTCTAGTCTCGAGTGAGGAGTGAGTATCTGATGGTAGATAGAGGTTGTTGCGCTCTGTTCCTGGAGCTAGTGCCCGACAGTCTCACCCCTGGGTTTCTTAGACAGATAATTGCAGTGTTGCACGGCTTCTCTAAACTCCACCAAGACTATTATTTTTACTACCCTGTCTTGAACTCCACAGACTTTATACTACCCTGTCTGAACTCCACATCGACATTATACTCCTAGTCTGAATCTCCACCAGACAGATTTATACCCTGTCTAAATACACCAGTATACATTATAACTTACCCGGCTCTAAACTCCACCAGGAAATTTTACAGTACCTTGTCTGCTGAATAAGACTAGACATTTTACAGTAGATGCTTGCGATGTTCGCCAACAACAAGAGATAAACACTTATCTCCCCTGCTTGCGATGTTCCATCTAACATAGGAGACGTTAACTCACCACTGCTTGCGATGTTCACCACAGAGATAAACACTTATCTCCCCCTTGCTTGCAGATTTGTTCACAACATAGAGAACACAGGTATTCCACCCTGATTGACGAGGTTTCCACCAACAAGAGACACAGTTATCTCCCCCTGATGGCGATGGTTCCACCAACAAGACACAGTTATCTCCACCTGTTTCGCTCGATGTTCCACCAAACAGAGACACCAGTTTCTACACACTGCTTGCTGATGTCTCCCTCCAACAAGAACAGTTTCTCCACCTGCTTGCGTTGTTCCACCAAACAAGAGACACCAGTTATCTACCATCCTGCTTGCGATGTTCCACCAAAAGAGACACTGTTATCTCCCCCTACTTTGCGATGTTCCACCTACAAGAGAACAGTTACCCCCCCCCCCCTTGCTTGCGCCTGGTCACCAACAAGAGACCACAGTTATCTCCCCTGCTTGCGATGTTCCACCAACTACGAGAACAGTTATCTCCCCCTTGCTTGCGATGTTCCACAGACAAGAGACACAGTTACCCCCCCCCCTGCTTGCGATGTTCACCATCAACTGACACAGGTTTATCTCCCTGTTGCGTATGTGTTCCATCCAAACCAAGAGACACAAGTTAACCCCCGCAACCCCCCCTCACTCCCCACCCCCCACCTCCCCACCCCCCCCCACACCCCCACCCCCCCCCCTGCCTTGACCCCCCTGCTTTGCGATGTTCACCAACAATGAGACACAAGTTACCCCCCCCCCCCCCTGCTTGCGATTATGTTCCCCCAACAAGAGACACAGTTATCTCCACCTGCTTGCGTGTTTTCCCACCAACTAGAGAAACCGTAATCTCCACCCTGGCTTGCGATATTATCAATAAGATGTATTAGGACAGACTGTCACCATGTCGATGCCTCCAGATCGGTTGGACAGACCTGTCAACCATGTCGTGACTCCTGAAGGTAACGAAGTGTTTTCACAGCACTGTAGGTTGCTTGGATGTTGTACCAGGATCGATACAGTAGCCCATATAGCAGCTCTGGACCCAGAGAGTGCCGAATGAGATGATGAATGTTGCAAGTTCGGCAACCCCGCTGTGAGGTCGTTGGATGGCAGTTGGAGGAAGCGTCCGTTACCTCACAGAGGGGGAGGACAGGCACACAGTGACCTCGTGGAGGGTTTCGAGTCTCAGATGTCACGTCGGAAAGTGCACGGGAAATAATGTGAATATAACAGTTCTCTTATCACAACCCCTTAATAGTCCTAAAGAGCTTGGTTGGGTTGAGGTGCTACTAAGGTCGGGTTCTGACTGTGGACAGATATTTATCCCTTGGGATTCAATCAAATAGTACGGAATGAGTCAGTAAGGAATGGGTGATGAAGGATGTGGTTTGTTAGGGATCTAAAAAGGTCAATGTGAACCCAAGCGTCCTATGTTGGTTTTTGGTTTGGGCATGTTGAGAGGATGAGTGTGGATCGGTGATGAAGCAAATATATGAAGGTGGTGTGTGGACCAAAGGAAGCGGGGTTGTGGCCATGTAGGCGTTAGTTTCAATGTGTAGCTGAATGTGTGAGAAAGAAGGCACATTATGACTTTTTAATATATAAAGAGCGTGTATGACCCTGTGTATGGATGTTGTTGAAGAGAAGGGAGTATGCAAGGATAGGGAAAGTGTGGATAAAGTTAAGTGAGCGATTGGATAAGACGAGTGGTGGTTTCTTGAGCTATACGCACAGTTTCATTGCTACCCCCGTAAGGTAGCGGCGTGGTGTTAGGTAAGTTTTGATGATTGAGGTGGGCCAAATATTTGATTAACAAGTTTAATCACCTCACCCAACCCAGTTCTTCTCATACTTGGAAGGACGCGGGAAAAGCTTCATCTGTCTGCACTGACATTGACGTTCTTTCGTGTGAAAGGCAATCTGATGAAGTACAGTCAAAACAAGCATGTCAAGGGACTCCCGGTAGCCCGTGATGTCGCGCGCTTAGGGTTACAGAACCAGCTGTCTAAAACAAGCATGTCAAAGGGATCCACCGGTAGCGAGATGTCGCGCCGCTTGGGTTACAGAACATTCTTTAATGTAGCAGGCCTGACGCGAGTCTGGTGTATGCCGGAATACTAACATTACATGGTACGCTCTTTTGTCTTTTACTACCAAAATAATACTTTTTTTTATTTAGCACCACGTCCTTACTACCCATTCTGGGCTTTACGCTTTTAAGGACTTATTACGCTAATGAATTAGGGAATTGGGAGATTGAATTTGAGGGAAGTGAACTGCATTGGGTGGCAGAGAGACGTGAATAATACAATTTAGGAAAACCCCCTCCCCCCTGTTCGATCTCCCTGTCCTCGGCACGTTTTAACTCTAACGTGAAAAACAAAGGCGCGCTAACCAACCGCGCCACCGAGTCTCGGTTAATAATTGTACTATGTAGTCTATCACGAACAGGGGAGAATTGTTAAACATTGTTTTAAAAGTGACATTTTCCACTTCCAACCAGTCCATAATTGATAATAGAGGAAACTAAGGTAAACAAACATATATATGAGGGCTGGTGAATGAATCGAATATGCTACACAAAAAGGGTGTTTCCTTTCTTTGTTTATATTCTCATACGGCCGCCGACAGTTAGCGCCTTTGAGAGAATCCCCACCACCGCACAAGGAAGTGTATTCAGGGAATAATATCCATACCTAGAGTTGGACAAACCCGTTCTCTGGGCTGGATGGGATGGTAATGAACACAACCTGAAGTGAGAAACCTGTTTATGGAAACTGGGTTTTCTGCGCAGGTATCTCTCACTGGACACAAATCATCACCAACTGGGCTGGCTCTCGTGTTGGCATGAGGAGGATTCCAGACGTAGCTCAGGTTTTACTCACACCTTGTCCAAATAATGTCTTGCTCGATATATCACTTTCGTCCAACTGTCTGTGCTAAATCAGAACAGCCCGATATATCAACCTTGTCAAACTGTCTCGTCGTCACACGTAGCCCCCGGAAATATCACCTTGTCTAAACTGTTGTGGTTTGTGCTCACATGAGCCCGTTATATCACTTGTCCAACTGTCTGTGCTCCACGAGGCCGATTATCCCTTTGTCTAACTGTCTGTGGTTTGTGCTAAATGAGCCGATATATCAACTTGGTCAACTCTGTATGTGCTCCACACGAGCCGATATTTTCAACTTGTCCATTATGTCTGTGCTCACACGTGCCGATATATCACATTGTCAATGTCTGTGCTCACACGAGCCCCGATATATCACCGTGTCCAAATCGTCTGTGCTTCACCGAGCCCGATATATCACTTGTCCAACTGTCTGGGCTCACATTCGTGCCCGAATCATCCCTCGGTCTAACTGGTATGTGTTTGTGCTCAATTGAGCCCAAGATATTTCACCTTGTCCAACTGTCTGTGCTCCACACAGCAGCCGATATATCACCTTGTCAACTGTCTTTGTCTCACATGGAACCCGATATATCAATGTGTAAAAAAACAATTGTATGGGTATTTAATGTAGATGCGTCCAATGTCCAGGCTTGTAAATAAAAGGACATGTTGTAGATATTTTCTAATCTGATTTAGTTTTAGGTGGTAGACCCGAATTGGTCAAGCACGGATGCACACGAATTGCTGGAACAAACCTTATTCCCATTAATCCCCTCAAGCCCCAAACTAACACTAAAACCTATCCCTCCATCTTTCCTATTGGAACATGTCATTACTTCCGCAGTTGTGTGAGTGTTTTCCTCAATTCGCTCAGTGTCGTATTCTTACAAAATTGTTGTTCCGTCTTGCGGACACTCACTTTATTTATTATCATTTGTGGTAGTAGAGTTGTAGCAATTCAGGCGTAGCCCGGGTTCAGTTCAGTGAATGTTGACGCACATGTGGATTGCTCCAGCTTGCCATGTATGTAACCACACATGTTGTTATCGTGAATGGAACCCAGTGACCGAGGTCACTAGCAAGATCTAGACTCCAACTTGATAACTGTTTATCAGCTGACAATGACAGACAACACATTAACGAGGAGACGAATTGGACAATATGTATAAGAAGATAGGCATGGAAGGATGAAAGTAGATCCTGTTCATTGTGTGCGTTCTTAAGATGTTCTGGCGGAGTCACCAGCCTGCCTCCCTGGGACATCTAAACTCTAATCTCGCAGTAGACTTGACTGCCGTGTGAAGGCGGCGTGATCCAGGTCAAATCTCGGTCGGATGTACTGAGGTGTTTTATTCAAAAGGGTTTACTCTCCATCCACGCAATTTCAGGTACATTTCCTCTAAATATTTAGCCTTCCATAATTCCTAAACACAATTAACGTCTTGGAGGTGTAATAAGAGCTGAGGCTAGGGACATAAGGGAACAGAAAGTTGAGCCAGTTCAAAGTCGAGAACGTGGAACTGCACAACCCCAGCTTCCTCTTGTCAGGAAACCTGGGCAGTATGATGAAGGCGATGCACCCCCCCCCCTCCCTCCGCTCTTAGCAGACAATTAACACCTCTCGGCACGCCATGGTAAGGTTCACAGGTCCCATTGTAGTGATGACCCTGTGTTGCACACAAGGAGACCTGGTATTCCATAGCACTGGAAGTAAGTCACAAGCGACACACTCACTTGACTGGAGACTAGAATAGATGTTTGAGCCACGTTACAGCCCCCCGCTACGGGGTCGCCGGTCTATGCACCGGTCTACGCGCTACTCTCGTGTTAGACTAGACTGCCGATGGTAGGGTAGATCGAGGTTCGAAATCTTGGTTGGGTGTTACAGGAGGTGGGTTTTCCAAAATGGTTTCATAAACCCCTTCACGCGTATACGGGACATTATGTCTAATATAACTTTCATTAATCCTTTTGAAAACACAACTAGCGGTAGTTAGTGCCTATAACGCCTAAACTATGTCGTATTAGATCCGAGTACAATCCCGCGGTTTACGCCATAGGACCAGTCAATTAAACACACGTCGTAACTTTTCTGTGTTACACAGGAGAGGTAACTGGGAGTCTACCGTAATCTAAACGTCCAAGTTGTCAATGTCCTTGTCGACATCTCCTCTTTAACAAAAAACACGGGGAGGGTTTCACCAACTTTCCTCCGGCTTGTTTCACCGACGTATTGAAAACGGTTTCTACGGGAAACTTATCGGCGGGCAGTTTCTGTCTCGAGAATATCAAACTGTTACATTCCCAAGAAACAGCCTTGAGATGGAATGTTTGTTCACTAGGTAGGTGCATGTAGTGATTGTTGCTCTGAGCGGGTCCAGCACAGTGGGCGTGAAAGTAGGACCAAGGGCTTATAAAACTGACTTGAATTAAATACACAAACACCCAACCCCCCACCCGTTAATTACACCACTGTGATAGGAGAAAAACACAGTACCACGGGATATCATTTTTGGAGGTTGCAACTCTATCCCAAGCACGTTCACACTAGTACTTGAGGATACTCTATCTAAGGTTAGCAAACTTTCACACCGTACTTGTGGTACTCAATCTAAGTAATTATCATCACTTCGTTAACTGAGGCTACTAATCCATAAGCAATATCACAACCGTATCTCGCTGGCACACTCAATCCATAAGCACTATCCCACAGTACATTGAGGATACTCAATCCTAGCACTCCTTTATCACACCGTACTTGAGGATACTCAATTATGCACTATACACAGTTACTTGAGGCTTTCTCATCTAAGTCATTATCACACTCGCGTACTTAGGCTACTCAATCCAAGCACTTTCACACCGTCTACTCGCGCACTCATCCAAGCACTATCCCACCGTACTTGAGGATTACATCAATCCAAGCACTATCACACCGTACCGCGGGCTACTAATCCAAGCAACATCAAACCGTACTTGAGGGCTACTCAATTACGTAGTATCACACGGGAACTTGTGCGCTATACTCAATCTAAGCACTATCACACGTTACTTGAGGCTATACTCATAATCTAAGCACTATCACACCGTAATCGAGGCCACTCAATCAAAGCAAGGCACTATCACACCGTACTTGAGGCTACTCAATCTTAGAACTATCACACGTAATTGAGGTACTCAATCCAGCACTATACACTGTAATTGATCGGTTCTCTATATAAGCACTATACACACCGTAACTTTTGAGGCTACTCTATCCAAGCACTATCACACTCCGTAATTTGAGCGCCACTCATCCAAGCACTATCACACCGTACTCGAGGCTATTCAATCCAAGCACTCTAGTCACACAGTACTTGAGGCTACTCAATCTAAGCACTTTCTCACCTGCCTTGACGCATCAGTACTGTGGTATACTCATCCAAAGCACGTTCACTCCTTACTTGTGGCCATCGCAATCCATGCACTATCTACACCGTTATATTTACTCGAGGTATTCAATCCAAGCACTATAACACAGTACTTGAGGCTACTACAATCTTAAGACTATCACAACCGTACTTGAGGATTACTCAACCCAGTTTGAACATTGGCCCTTGGACGTCATTGTACGGAAAAAATAGAAAAGAGTGGTATAAAAAAAATGAGGCTAGTCAAACCGGAGTAGACTGCGTTGTAAACGATTTGTTAAAAAAAATATGTTTAAAAAAATTACCTACTTAAAACCCACAACAATAAGTTGTCACGCTTTAAGACTAGTTTTAGAACTCGTTGAATAAACCTAAATAACATGGTAGATACTTCTTGATTGCCGTGACGGCATGGGTAGGCAAGTTTTACACATGTTAATATCAACAGTTGCTGAATTGGGGACTTTGAACAGGACCTTCTTTTTAATTGAAGAGGAAATAAGATATCAAATGTTTAACAAGTGTCGATATTACCGCGTGAAATTCCACTGTACAATTTTCATTAAGTTGCTGTCATAGTTTAATCTCCCCCCCAATGACTGCTGTTTGGTTCTCTGACTGTGACCTTGTTTGGAAACAAAATTGGAAAGGTTATGCATAACTCGACGGCGAGTAAGCGCCTTTATTGTCCGAGATACGACCTTTTTTTTAAGAAAGCGATCATAAGAGGAATGGGTAAAGACGCGCAACAGCAATCGACTTCGAGAAAAAACTCGCCTGAAGGCCGAACAGAACGTGGAAATTTTGGTCGGACCAGAGCCATCTAGTCTTGGGGCGTTTACCCTGGGATCCGGGGCAAATCTCTCCTTCATTTAGTTCCCCTTTTAAAATTGTACCATGATATGTAAAGGGGAACAAACTATAAAATTGCAATCGAGACATCTTAAATTTTTAAAGTTTTCTGTTTAATTCATTCACGTGGCTATTATCAGCAGAAACATCAGATGAGGTAACAATAACCGCAATAACAGTGTCTCATTTCCACTCACGAATAGACCACAGCGGCTCGCGGTTGTTGATGTGTTACTAAGGTTCGAGAGGGGCCTGTTAGACCGGACAATATTGTAAATACATTTCCACTTCCTGAGGAAATATTTGATCTCTAATGACACTAGTAACAATCTCGAGCAGAAACCAAGCGTCGGCTGTAGGAGAAACCACAGGGGAGGAGAGAAAAAATACAAATTGCATTCAAATGCGTTGTGGACCCCTCCTGTTAATTTGGACATCATCTCTATCCCAAATATCCATTCCACGGTCCTACAACAAGCCCCCTTTCGATTCCCGGAATTATTTTGAATTTGAACTGCTCCAACACGCGGCGTGGAAAAAATGCCAACTTTTAATAACGTTGTTTACAAGTTCCTTGTCAGGGGCTCGCAACAAGTCTGGCCCACGCCGTTACTGATATTCAATATTTGGGAGCTCAGAGCTTCTAGGGAAGACAAAAAAAGACTGACGTATTGCCCGACCAATCAACAGCAGTTGGGCTGCAATCATTATTGTTTTGTTAGTGTCATAAACATCTTACTCGGCACTGAACTACTTAAACAACATTCTTGTGCGTGTTGTTTCATTATTTATTGTTACAGTTGCAGACAATTGACTTGTATACGAGTAAGATAAACTAGTCATCAACAATTACTTCAATCACGATTACAGTATTTATCCTAAGCAGCCCATCATCTTTATTGGCACATATTCAGCTTACTCTAGGTTGTCTCCTTAAGAATGGTACAGAAATTACCGCCTGAAAATGTTTCAAATACCGTAGGATGGCTACAATGTTGATTGCTGTCGACAAATCACGCTAATACAATATTACTAATCATGGGTTAGATTTTAGTCGGATGCAGTTATTGTGGAAGTGACAAAATGCTTCTCTGACCTCTGCTTGGCACGCGTGCGCATGCCCGCGAAAGCAAACTTCCGTTTGGCCACGACAAAGAAATCAAGAAATGGCGACGAGCTCGTAAAATAAATAACGCCGGAGGGGGGATAAATGATAAAAAGTTAATAAACAGTTTTGCTTTTATCTCTTGCCCACTCCTTGCAGGGCCAGTAGTCTTATTTGTTTTCGTCCCTCATCATATGTCACTTTGCCCCCCCTCCCCACACCTCAAACAAACACTCAAAGAGACAAGGAATGACAACAACCGTGCATATAAAAAACGTTAGGAGTCAAAGTTTACGTCATTGGTAGAGGGCATGCGCGCTGTGGCTCTCAAGGAGAGTAGACAATGCTAGGAGGAACAATTACACGCAACCTCCTTGTCACACAAAGAATCCCAAGGAGGTGTTCGAAACGAATCATCGCACGGAGGCTCAAATTACTAATCGCGATAAATGACGCTTTTATTGCGTCACCCGGCCGGGCTTTGATCCGGTATAGTTCAAGTCTCGAGCCGAATGTAGTTTAACGAGCGCTGCATTGTAATTATATGTCTCCATATGACGCAATCAATTCCATCACACACACGATGCAGATTACATCAGTCGGGGAGACACGTATTCATTAGACTAATTACACTCGATCTTTTTAGAAAGGTCCTTATCTGACAGAACAGTAACTTACCATGATTTTTGGTTGGAAGAATTCTTATCCATTATTATTATTATTTATTATTATTATAATTATAGCACCGAGTCTTACTACCATTCGGTTTATAACGCACTTACGCTAATGTGTTATGGTTGGTGATTGTGAGTGAAATGGAGGACCTACAGTTTAACGTGGAATCCAGAACCACGGTGGTGCCCGGCATTCCCCTACATTCTACAATATGTCTTGTAGAGAGTTGCGAAAGAACAGTAGGGAAAATTCAAAACATATTAGTTTGCGGCCATTATTGGTAATATGTCGTCATATTATTAGTGTTATTTATAGGTATTAAATGTATAATATCAAAAGTGACAGCTGGAGATAGCATGAAAATGATGTATGTATGTATTAAATTGGTTTTAGTAAAACTTTAGTAACCATACTTATATACTGTTCTTCCTATCAAAATCATTATATTACTATGATCTATTTCCTTGAAAAAGAAAATATTTGCCAGCTAGAAACATTCTAGATCTACTTTTACGTTACTTTTTACTACTAGTGTCCATCCAGAACCACTATTTTTTAAATTCCCTGACTTTTTCAGAGACAATATTTACAAGCTTTTCTAGTCACTATTTTATAATAAACTTTTTGGATTAGATCGCAACTCAATGTCAAACTGTGACATTTATGAATGAGGTTTAAAAGATGTCAGAGTATTGGTACCTGCGAATCTAAGTTAAGATTTCTCAGGTGATCATCACAAAATATCACCTCAGCGTGGCGTAAAGATGCTGGGGTAGAGGGGGTATTGTTGGGAACTCATGAGGACAACTGTACTAAGCGGAGTATTATTAAGGAAAATGGTAATTTTTACACAGTTGATATATGTAATGATGAAAGTAGCTTAGGCCGATTTATTGGAGTGATTATGGAAAATTCATAGGAATTTTGATCAAATTCTGTTTTCCAGGTCGCTGGATTATAATGCTACGACAAGTCATGTGATCTTTGTTGTCAGTCTTGATTAGATATTATCCAATGTGCTATAAAATAACAATAATAACCACCATTGGCCTGGTTTCAAGCATCAACCTTACATATTAACATAACCAAGTGATTACTGACAACCCATCCGACACGTCCATCGATTTACTGGCCCGCCCTGCAACGAGCTGTCGATGGTTATGAGAATAGTTGGATGGGTTTTTCCTCCTCTTTCCAGGCTATTATGGACAGTTTTAGCGCGACTAGCGCATATTTGTCCCGACCTTGAGACGTCGATTAGAGCACTCCCTGGAGGTGTTTGTAACCAGTATGCAGGAACATGGCGATTGTTTGAGGACTGTGGGAACTGTTGAGTGTCCAAGGTCAACAGGACTGACCAAATCGAGGTCATTCAGGAGTGTTTGGTCAGAGCTATCCAAACTTCTTGTCCAAGTTCTCACCCAGACAGACGACTGACAGACAGACGAGGTGACCTGGAACGTACATAAGGCTATCTGGGAACGCAAACATTCATTTCGCCGGCTACCTCAATTATCTATCCTGAATGAACAAACAGACATTTAATGTGCTATTGAAGGATAACTTTTCTCTCGACATTGTGTTTTGGACAGATAGTACAAAGGCTCCTGCTCCTGGTGATGTAGTACAGTCAGTGTGAACATCTGACAGATCATCTAGCTACATTATCCCCGAGGTGATGAGTGGCAGTGGGAGGACTCCTGCGTTAGAGTATCAATTTAGCTGACATCGTCAAAACCATTTGGGCCGTATTGACGCTGTTCCAGAGGAGAGTTATTCTGGTCCGTAGCTAATAGAAACAATTAGGACAACTCCCCCACCCCACCCTCTAGCCTGGGGGTCCCGGCGCCAGGAGCGATGCTCGCAGCCAAGGAGCTGGCTATATACTGTGCTCGAAGTAACTAGGTGCAACATTATATCCTGTGCTCGAGGAAAACAAGGTTGCAATATAGCTACTTAAAGAGCAGTGGATCCTGACACGTGTTCTCAGTTCCACCGTTACTTAACGTAAAAGGGTACTTGTGTCCGAACTCCTAGAATAACTATATTCTCAATCGAGTGTGGTACCTTCGTTCAAGCCGCGCGAGTATTAGTCTCTCCTCTCTATGAAGAGGTTAGGCGGGTATTGGTGCAGTTTGGAGCAGTTTGAGTAGCATATTTTCTAACGGCTCACTGTAAGTGAAGAGACGTTTGACCGACCTCAGACGGGAGCTGTTAGGGCCTGGATCTGGGGGGGGGGGGGTCTGTAACATTTAAAAATGTTAAACTCCTAGTCAGTAAACCTTGTTACGGAGTCTGTGTGATGTCGACGAGTGCGACTAGCGGGAAAGACCAACACTAGTTGCTGAACCAGGCAGGTGAGGGCCTGCTGATGTTTCCCTCAGCTGACTGGAGGCGAGGTACAGACCACAAGTTGATCTAACGCGTTATGATAAAAGATGGAAAATATACTTTGAGATATTGTGATATTATTGTATGTTTTATTAAATGGAATATATTTATTACGTTTTGTGGCACATTTTAACCCGCAGAGGATCACGCTTTGCCCCTAACATTACCGGTAGTTAGGGGGGTTTTGGGGACCATGACCGCAGACAGATGTTCATTACGTCAAGTCATGTGATGCGCTTTTGACTAGAGATTATCAAGCCCTATAGAATAACAATAATGGTAAAAAAATGTTATAATGTTGTGTGCGCAATAAAACACGTAGCTCAACGTTGACCGCCAACGTGCCAACTTTGTTTGTGCTTAATTTTCTCTAGATTGGGGGGCCTCGGTTTAGAGCACAAAACAATTCAACTAACTGCCACGTGGCGGGCCATGCCTCTGTTACGCCGATATAAAACATGTTTGTAGTTTCCAAAAGGACATTCTTATGAAAATTGGGCGTAGCAGCGACTTGGCCATCAAAACACTCGCGCGGGGTCACGTCGTCATAGGTGTCAGGCTCGCAGGTGAGGTCTAGGTTCCGGCGCGCTTACCAATGTTGGTTTTCCCAGCCTGTCCAAAGTAATGCGGATGTACATAATCTAAATAACTTTCCTCATCCCCCTCCCCCGTCCAGGACTTTCGATCTTTTTATTTCTCTAACGGGCTAGAACGAGGAAAAGTACAATTTAGGAGAGTATGTAAACCACATTTGATTGGGAATAAAGAATGGAAACTTTCTTTCTCAACAAACAGACTGGATGATCTTGGTTTGGTTCGCGGTGCTCACGGCTGATAAAGTCATGAAATGGAGGAGGAAATTAGAGTTAATAACTAGCACCAGCATTTGGTTTATTGAGTAATCTTGTAAGCGCTTCCTCCCCGAGATGATTGTGTGCCAGTCAGGGTCCACCACACTATCCGTGAATCAAAAACGGTGGTTAGCGCTCCCCTAAGCGGCCGGTATTCGTCCTGGGAGGAGGACGGTAAACCAATTCTCAGAGAATACGTGTGTTGTTATGATTATTATTATGTTGCACCGGCGCCTTCTTTCATACCAGGTAGGGTTTATACGCACTTACGCTAATGTGTAATGGTAGGGTGATTGTGAGATGCAAAATGAAGGGACCTACAGTTTAACGTGGAATCGAACCACGTGGCGACCTGGCATTCCACAACATTAACAAGATGTTCTTGACTACGTGTTGATAGTCTCATTGGAACTCGAACCAGTAGTTATAATGGCGGCCTTCTTTCAGAGAACTGTTCTAATATGGTAATAGAGACCTCTCTAATTATGGTTATTAGAGACCTTCCTAATATGTTAATAGAGACTTTTCTAATATCGGTAATAGAGACCACCTCCCGCGAGGAAACCAGTTCTTCAAACCAACTTAAAAGATAATCATTTTTAATAAAGCTAGTAATATAAAAAACACCGTTCGGAACGGTAGTTAAAAAACCGAGACCCCCCCCCCTTACCTAAAACAGGTTTGAAACCCAACATCAATTTATAAAATAATGTTAACTACTTTTAGAACTAGTTTTTTCCCCCCCAAGAATGTCTTTTCTTTGAAGAAATAAAAACTCCATTAAAATCGGTTCCCGACAAGGAAGGAATCAGGTCTTGGAGCAGTCAGGGGGAAGGAAACCCCCCCCCTCCAACACTCCTTGAAAATTAAACTCCAAAACTCCTTGAAAAGACCTTTTATTTTCCACATTCCACAGCCAGAACACGTCCTCCGATCTATTACCCCTCACATCAGTGCTCAAGAGAATGTATTCGCTGAGCTGACAACTAAACAAATTCTCGAGAATGCTCAGATTAGTTTGTTTGTAAGTGTTGTACTGATTCATAGCCCAATTTTCCTAGGAAGACCTTTTCTGACAGCTTTGGACAGTTTACTAGATAGAGCAGGGACATAACCAAACAGTTGTACACTACATTTCAATGTATACATCCACCATCCTGTCCAACTGCCCGGGCTGTCGACACCTTGTGCAATGCTTGTCTAGCTCTTCTTACCTGCGAACAAATGTTAATAGAACAGCACAATGAGGAACTCAAGAGATACGTGGGGCCCACATAAGTACTAACACAAAGCATGCGATCGGAAATGCGTAAAGGACGGGGGAAACAAGAGAAGGGAAAGGGGAAGGAGAAAAGGAGATTGAAGGAGAAAGGGAAACAGGAAGTGCGAAAAAATAAACAAGAGAAGTACGTGGGGCCCACAACAACAAGTACTAACACAAAGACGGATCGGGAAGGTCGGAGGAAGGATGGGGAAGTGGGGTGGGGAAGGAAAATAGGAAAGGAAGGAGGAAGCGGAAGGTGATGGAAGGTGTGGAAAACAAGATGGAGGGAAAAGGAGGAGGGTGGGGAGGGGGAAAACAAGATATGTGGGGCCAACTACACCAAAACCTACAAAGTACTAACACAAAAAGAGGAAACAAGAGATAAGTCTTCTGTCCTTGGGCCCCACATAGTACTAACACAAAGAGAAAATAGAGCTTACGTGGGCCCACAAGTACTAAAAAATAGAGGGAAGGAGGACGGAAGGAGGAAGGATGGAGGAGGAGGGAAAGGAGAGGAGGAATAGGGGAGGTGGAGGTTGGAAGGATAACGGGAAAAACAAGTGATACGTGCGAGCCACTAAGTACTAACCAAAGAGGAAGGAAACTAAGGAGATACGTGGGCCCCACCACACAAGTAGACTAACAACACAGAAGGAAACCAGAGTACGTGGGTCGACCACCCACAAGTTACCTAACAACAAAGAGGTAAACCTGAGATACGTGGGCCCCAACACACAAAGTACATAACACAATGAGGAAACTAAGAGATACGTGGGAGCCCACAAGTTACTAACACAAAGACGTGGTGCAGGGAGTGGAGGAAACAAGGATAGGAGGGGAAAAAGGGAGGATGGTGGTGGGAAAGGGGAAACAAGATGGGAAAGGGGGGTGGAAAAAACAAGATATAACGTTGGGCCAACCACCAAAGTACTAACACAAAGAGGGGAAACCAAGAGATACTTGGGCACACAAGTACTAACACCAAAGAGGAAACAAAGAGATACGTGGGCCCACAAGTCTCTTACACAAAGAGGAAACCGAGATACGTGGGACCACTAAGTATCTAACACTCAAAAGAGGAAACAAGAGATACGTGGGCCACAAGTACCTAACACAAAGAGGAAACAAGAGATACGTGGGCCACAAAGTACTAACACAAAGAGGAAACAAGAGATACGTGGGCCCCACAAGTTACTAACTACAACGGACCAAAGTTTAGATATAAAGTTGATCTTTAATTACTAATATATTATGTGTGGTGTTTGCTAAACTACCTCAGAATGCTCTGTTGTGATTTTTTTAAAAAAATTGTCTTCATTAGTTTGAGCAAGGATGTAGGTACCCTTTTTCCCCGGTTTTTAAACATTTTCTTTGGTTTCAAAATGAATACAGTCCCAAACTCTTTACATCTACCATCTTAAAATTTTTGGGTAAACTAAAAGGGTATTTTGCAATTTTTTTTACACCGTTCATTATATCAAAGTTTTAAATGATAAAAATAAAGAGAAAACATTGTCCACAAAAACATGTTCTAATAGTTTCTTTTGTTAATTTAACCATTTTCTTTTAAAACCCCTCGCAATGGAACGTTTTTTATAATGTATGGTATACCATGGGTTTCCCATTCGTGTTTTTTTAAATATCTTTTCGTTGGGTTTAAAGGAGTTGTTCCCGCCGGGGTTTTTTCCACCATGTTCTCCCCCCACTTGCGACTTGCTATTATTTTCCTCGTCTCTTTCTGGGGCCACCCTGTATTCAATCGTAAGGACGTAAAAAGAAGGGGAGGTCGGCGCGGTATTCTTGAAATGTAGTTTGGCAGTAGGTCGTATTGTGAAAAATTGTTTTGGTTAAGTTTGTGGATCAAAAAAAACAATTTATATTTTATTTAATCATTTAACCCCCTATATTTTTTATTAATTTTATGTGGCATTCCCAATTTGAGAGTGGCCGTCAAGAGAGTTAACAATTTTTAATTGTTTATTAATCACGATGTTTTTTATTATTTTTTTTTAATTTAGCCAACTTTGGGGAAAACGAGGGGAAACAAGCCCCTCGGGCTTGTCAATTTTAGATAAACTTTACCCACGCCACGATTGACAGTGTTCAACGGCAAGCTGGGGACGATAGTCCCCCCACTACCTTTTAAAAAACCCCTTTTTAAAAAATTTTCAACCCGAAGCTTCCAGAAGATGAAAAACACTCACATTGGTCCCTTTTTTTAAACTTGTTATAAACATTTCCCCGGGCCGTGCCCTGTGTCGGTTAAAGGGAGGGGGGAAAAAAACCAAAATGTACCTGAGAGTTTTTGGTTCTATTTTGTGAGTGTGTGTGGGTTACTCTAAAATTAGGGGGGGGGTTTTCCCCCTTTCCACGGGCTAGAAAAACCGTTACTGCCTGAACATCTTATTCTGCCCCAAGGTTGGTAAAAATTAAGCAAGAGGGTAACCACCCCCTTTAAAACCAGAAAATCCCTTTTTCAATTACACTGTCCCTCTTCCACGGGTTTTTTCTCCTCGGAATGACGCTAGTTTTTCCTCTCCACGGGTTAAATCCCCCTTGTTTATACGATTGCCAGTTTAAATCCTCGCAAAAATTAAGCTGGGGTTTTTCCCCGGGTAGCGGTGCCCGGTTTTTTAGCGGCCGTATTTAGCGTTTTGCCACTTTGTGTGGCGGCCGTTTCGTGACGGTGGCCAAAAATTTTGTAAACCTGCCCTTTATTTTCGTGTGACGGTGTGAAAAGTATGAATTTGTAATTTGAAAATGGATGATCTTGATTTTTGGGATTTCTTTTTTTTTTTGGAAAAGGGGGAAAAGTTTCAGAAGACGCAACCAGAAAAAGTTCGGAGGAAAGGAAAATTTATAAAAGCCGTGCTACAGAAGGTGCATATGAAATTTTTTGTTTCGTCGTTATTGCATGCAATCAAGGAAAAAATTTTTGGGGATATTTTCGTTTAACACAAAATGTTTTTTGATTATGTACTGAAATTCAAGAAGACATAACTTCAAAGCCAAATTTAAAAAAAGAAACAAGAAGCCCCAAAAACCGCAGAGCAAAAATCTATTTAAAATTTCGTCTTTTTTTGTTACGCCAATTTTTTTTCATTTTTAAATTTAAAAAATTCACCGGGACGGGCTTTAAAAACGGTACCAAATTGTTTGTGGCCGTAATGGACGGCCCGTGATACAAATGGCACCCCCCGCTTTTTTGGAAGGGCGGTGGCAGTCAACGCTATCTAGGAAACCACGCTCGATTGTTTGTACGGACAACGTTTTTGTGATGTCATTCAAGTCAATTACCCGGGCCCCTTGATTGGGGCCCCGCTACCCGAGGGGGAAAAAACCCGCTTTACGGCGAATACGGGTTTTAGGGGACGGGCTTAAAGTATTCCTTGTCTTTGATCTCGATGTTCTTATGACTAAAATGGGTTACTGAAAAGGGCGGTGTTTAGAATGTATTGAGAATTATTATTTGTTCTTTTAAAACATCCCCCTAAAGTACTTTATATCCCTGGTATAGCCTTTTTTATAAATCCCCCGAAAAAAGGTTAAAAAAAAACCCCGAATGTTTCCAAAAGTCCATCAATTTATTATGTGTTTGAGGGGAAAGAAATCCCCCAAATTTTTTTCTTTCTAAAAGCGTTGGGGGTGCAAAAAGAAACCCCAAAAATTTTTACCCCAAAAAAGTCCGTTTAGTTTTTGGCCTTTTTATTAAGATCACCTTATTTTTTTCTATCATTTTCAAAAATTTAATGTAAAATCACTTTTAAAGATCAAAAAGTTCAAATTTTAAGGGGGCTACTTTTTTAAAAGAAAATTTTTAAATTTTAATTAAATTTGGGGTTTTTAAAAAATGTTTACTAGTACAGTGACAAACCCGTACTGGTTTGTATGATAGCGGGCCGGTAAAACACAAGACTTAGCTTGGAAAAATGTTTTCCCCCACAACAGGATTGTTATTGTTTATTAACTTATTTTGGGTTTTTTTACTTTTAGTTCTGTTTTTTTAGCGGGAAACGCAAAGTTTTGTTTAAGGGAAAATTATTTTTTTTGAATTTTGTCCCTTTGTTAGAAATTGAAAATGTTACTATTTGATCAGCAGCTGGGAAAAAAAAGAGAGTTTGTTAATTTTTTTAAAAATATCGATAGTTTGGAAACAATAGTTTTTTTCCCTTCAATAGGGCCGGGTCACTAATGGGGTTCGTGTCCCCCCGTCAAGTGAAAATTCCCCATCCCCACGCTTTTGGGGCGGTCCATGAGTAAAAAATTTTGGGTATCTGGGCCCGCGGCTAACAGACGGAGAGAAAGTGTGTGATGGAAATGCCGAGGGTACTTTCAAAACACACGGGGGGGAAGTCCCACGGAGGCGGGGTTAGTCGTGTCTAGAGTACCCATCACTTTCCCTGGAGGTGATTCGGAATTTAAAAATATACAGGTCTTCAAAAATTTCGCCTAAATAACACGCGGGTAGGAAACGTCTCTCTAAACCAAAAAAACACATTTTTAAAATCTCGGCAGGATATATACAAGTGTGAAAATAATCAATGCGCGTTCGGTGGGCGCATGGACTAAAAGTCACGCTGTTTAGTCTGAAGGGGAAGGTCTGGGTTCAAATTTCCCAAACGGGTGTTTTTTAATAAATGATTTATTTCTCTTACCTCCACGCAAATACGAGTACATTTCCTCTAAATTGGTCCTAATAAGCGGTGTTAAAAATAGTAATAATAATGCTATTTTTAAGTATCGAGATCTGTCAAAATCCACCCCCCCACCCCTTTTCCATAAGCTTGTTACTGCTTGTGCAAAGTCTTTGGTCCCGTGTTGCACGACACAGGCGCAAGAGAGGGGGGGAACCCTCCCCTCCTTAAACAGGTACGGAAACATTAATCAACAAAATGGAAACCGGGCGACCCAAACCTATGGAGTTTCCATGACAATGGAAAAAAAAAATAGAGAGGAGAGAGAGAGAGATGTGACCTGTTCCACCGCCTTTTATGTCCTTTGTGTCTGGGTGGGGGGTCGGGGGGTGCGATGTATGATCGGGGGGTGTGAGGCAAACCCCGGTATCTTAATGTTTTAAACTTTAGTCTGAAAAAGGATCTACAATGTCCTAAGAAATATATATATGAATATATTCTATCCCTCGTTTCATTAATTCGAAAGGTAGATATCTACAATCTATACCCGTTATAAGACCGCGGTCGGCAACCCCCCGGCCGGAGACGAGGCGGCGCACAACTCAGTCAAGAATTGTTGACAGCAAACACATTCAATGCTAATTTGTTCAGAAGGGCGGGTTTTATCAGTGTTTTCTACACACTCTCTATCAAGTTCTTATCCAAGTGTTTTCTACACACCCTCTTTGCACAGTTCTTACACTGTTTTCTACACATTCTCTATCCAGTTCTATCACAGTGTTTTCTAACACACCCCCTAGCACAGGTCTATCACAGTGTTTTTTTAACATCCTCTATCACAGGTTCTATCACAGTGTTTTTCTTCACATTTTCACGTGTTTTCTACACACCCCTCTAGCACAAGTGTTTTTACACACCTCTGCACAGTTCTTACCTGTTTTCTACACATCCTCTACACAGTTCTATCACAGTGTTTTTACACCCCCTTTTGCCAGTTTATCACAGTGTTTTTAACACCTCTTATCAAGTTCTATCCGTGTTTTCTACCACTTTTCTATCACAGTGTTTTTCTACAACCCCTTTTAGCCCCAGTGTTTTTAAAACCCTTAGCACATTTCAAACAGGTTTTCTACAATCCTCTATCACAGTTTTTCACAGTGTTTTCTACACCCTCTAGCACATTTTATCACAGTGTTTTTAAAACCCCTTAGCCAGTTCTACACAGTGTTTTCTACAACCTCTTCAATTTCCATGGGGAGCAGCCCAGTGTTCGGGACATGAGAAGGTTTTTGGGGGGGGGGGGTATTAGGAGGGGTAAAAATGGGGGCCAGCTCCCCCGGGGCGGGTGTGGGTCAAAAAGAGGTCGGGGTCGCCCAAGAGAGTCTGGTTTTATGGCGTTTAAAGGAAATCTCTTCTTTTCCCGAAATAAAAAACCCCTGACAGTAGCGAGTGGTAGGGGGGGTAATCATTGGTCGGGGAAAGGGGTTTTATCTCGAGTGTGCGGTGTGTATGAAAAACGTTTTGTATGTTGGCTCAAAGATGGTTGTGTTGGGTTTTTGTCCCGTGAGAAGCATTTTTCCAGGTAAAAAATTTACTGTTCCCTTTTGTCCAAAGAGAAAAAAAAGGGTTTTCCGAATTAAAGTACCCATAGTCGTCTCTCTGACCAGAAGGTGTAACCAGGGTTACTAGACCTGAGTCAGTCTCTCTGATCACCCACCCCCAAAGACAGAAGGGAAACCCGGGTTTCTCTGAACCATTTTCGGTCCTGGGTTAAAAAGTGCTCTGCTTGAGTGTCAGTCTGGGGCAGGAAACAGCTGTGCCTCCCCCCTTGGGGGGGGGGGGGGGGACCGGGGGAAGAGAGGTGGGCGAAAAGATAGACGGGTTTTAAAAAAAAGAGCTCCGTTCAAAGGCTAAGCCACTGTGCATTGAGAGGGGGTCAAGGTCAAAGGGGATTCGCAGGCGGGGGGACTGTTTTGTGTTCAAAGTTTTAAGAAGATATGCGAGGGTTTGGTTCTTTTCCATTCTCCCCTCAAAAAAAAGTTGGGCTGTCCCCTAAATTTTATTATTGCACCGGTCTTACTACCTTGGTTTCGCCGTTCCCCAAATTGTGCAAAAAATTCCCTTTAAGTTTCTGTGTTCTGCCCCGAGTGTCATCAGTAGCTTTCAACACCATTCGAAAAAGAAAACGCGTTGGTGGTTTTTTTATTTGTAAATATGGTTAAACAGTGAAAAATATAAAAATGTCTTGGGGAGTAAAAGTCGCCAATTTCCCCTTTTTTAGAGGTATGTGGTAATCGCCCGACCCCTTCTAGAGGGCGTTTGGTAATCCCAGCCCCCTTTAGGGGTAAATGGGTTTAATCGACCGCCTTTTTGAGAGGTAATGTAGTAACGCCGACCCCCTTTTAGAGGTCAAAGGGGGTAATCAACCCGACCCCCCTTTAGAGAGGTCATTGGTTTTTCGCCAGCCCCCTTTAGGGCAATGCTGGTAATCCCAAAAACCCTTTTTTGGGGTAAAAGCGGGGAAACGACCAGACCCCCTAGAGAGGCAATGCTAGTAATCCCCAACCTCCTTCAGGGTCAATGTGGTAATGACCAGACCCCCTTCTAGAGAGGTCAATCTGGAAAAACGACCCGCCCCCCTTCTAGAGAGGTCAAAGCTGTAAAAGCCCGACCCCTTTTTTTGAGGTCAATGGGTAACGCCCCGACCTCCTTCTAGAGGGTAAAAGTGGTAATCGCCGACCCTCCTTTAGAGGGTAACTGTAAATCCCCCCCCCCCCCCCCCCCCCCCCCCGGGCCCCCCTTTTAGGGTAATGGGTAAATCGCCAGACCCTTTGAGGTCAAGTGGTAATAACAACCCCCTTTAGGGGTATGTGGAAACGAAAATCCTTCTGAGGTAAAGTGGTAATCGACC
>JBCFYV010005851.1:0-13311 GCA_039000515.1 Timema cristinae | reverse complement strand
TTTAATGTGTTTGTTTTGTCGTTTTTATCAATTTTAACAAACTTTAATAAAATAATAATTTTAACATGTTAGTTTTGTCTTTTTAACTAATATATTGTTTTAATATGTTTGTTTTGTTTTTTCTTAGAGTGATACACCTGTGGTTTTTTTTAGAAGGTGTTTCACTCAATTGTACTTTGAGGCCATTTGAGCACTCCTATGAAGTGTCTCAGGTGGTGAATGATTATATCTCTCCCCTATGGGGATTTTATTATGTTTTAAATATATTTCAAGGCCCTAATGACCTAGATGTGTCGATGGGCCTCCAACCACAATAATAATAATAATAATAATAATGTTTTCTTAACATGCGTATAGTGTACGCGAGACTAATAAGAGACTTTATAAACATAGTTACATGGTATTACATAAAAATGTAACTCAATGAAGTTAACCATAACTCTATCTTGAAGAGGCGCCCTTCTAGTAACACTAAATTATTAAATATTTTATATTGTTAATATCAAATATTTGTTTCCTATTTTTAATATTAAAAGTTCGCTTAGAATAAAAGGAGCTTAGCAAAAGACAACAAACCATCTTAACTCAGCAATCAAAAGTTATCCCTCAAGAATTAGCGTATTACAATATGATAAAAATTTAAATATCAAATAGTTAACCATTAGAATGGCGCGTAAAAAGTTTTGCACAAGTTACAATTCTAATATCAGATAGCAATCCATAATAAATTAACGACAAGACCAAGAAAATGGTTTCCGTAAAAGTTATTAAATTTTCCTAAATACATTATGACCATAACTATCGTAATTGTGTCGTTATCGACACAGAGAACATAATATATACAAAACTCAGTAGAGGACGAAAGGAGAAGGGGTGGGATACATTCTGGACTTAAATGGATAAATATGCAAGCAATGCTGAGCTTCGGGAACCTTCTCGTGACGGTAACTCTTTACTGCGCATGTGCAGTCAGCCCTGGGCGTCGGCTGAGCTTGCCAGTCAGGGCTCTTAGTGTCTTGTTCTCCCAGGTCAGTGAAAGTTCGTCTGGAGGTTTTGAGCCATTGTTCCCCGCAGGCCCAGTCAACAGGCAAATGTAGTAAGTCTCTTTTTTTTTTTTTTTTGCGTCTCCCATATAACGTCCAATGCTACATGTATTCCACTGCCATTAGTTGTTACTATTCACACAATGTTGTCTGTATTTACATTACCATTAGTTGTTACTACACATGTACCGTGGTCGCATACTACACCGCCACCACTTAGTTCGCTTGGCTATCACCCTGTTTTACTGCCCTGTCGGAGAACACATTCGAGGCCGAAGGCGAGCTTTTTCGACCAGTGCGATCCACTCACACAACAAAACAAACTCTATCTAACGTACTGGAAGCACAACCTGTTGTTTCATCATCAAGATCGATGGCAGTGAATAAAGCGCGTGCGCGATCTGATACACGTGGCTGGCTCTCAATCGTCGTGTACTCGTCCACCCCCCCCCCCCCCCCGTTATCCAAGACCAAGACTTCATAGCGTTCTGCGCAGGCGCCGATGAGGTCTTCTAATCGCCGATTGGACAATATGATATCGAATTATGGCTATTCATTCCAACCCCTTTTTTTTTTCCCTCTGAATTCAAATGAATAAAGGCGAGTGTTTGACATGGGAAAAATCACTCTTTGATGCCACTAGCCGTTAGAGGAACTAATACTCCCAACAATGTAAGTTGACATAATGATGGCGAGCTAGTTAGAGATATTGCATCGTTAAATGGTAGACTGTAGGTTATAAATTGATTCTCCAGTATGTGAACAGTTTAGCAGAACTAAATGTAGTACTTTGGATACTTGTTGTACTATGATGTTTTGAGTAGAAGTTTATTACAATTAACTTTCAATATGTTTGTATACCTAATTTCGCAGGTTAACCAAAATAGGTTATGGAGAACTAAATTTAGTTGCTTAGATATTTGTCATATTATATTGTTATGATTAGAAATTTAGGACAATTTATTTTCAATATGTTTATATATCTAATTCCGCAGGTTAAACAAAGTAGGTTTAGGAAAACTAAGTTTAGTAATTTAAATATTTGTCATGCTACATTGTTTTGATTAGAAATTTATTTGAAGTAACTTTCAATATGTTTATATATTAAATTCTGTGGGTTAACAAACGTAGGGTATGCTAGTTTAGGAGAACTAAGTATAGTACTTTAAGTAGTTGTCATGATATATTGTTTTGACTAGTTAATCAGGAGTATCTATGTTTTGATGACCAGAGCGAGTAAGAATGCGCCAAGCTTAAATTCTAAATATTATCTCATATATTATATATTTTTATATTTTACATCTTGTTATATTTTTAAATAAACTGGCCAAGGCTTAGTATCTTGTTATCTCCTGTTTTGTTTTTGCGAGGTCCCTGCCTTATATACAATATATTTAAATAATCAAATAGGGAATATTTACTTAACTTGAGTGGTGGTCAATAAGGATCCCTGTGATTTAACTAAATAAATGCCTAAACCATTTAAGGATGGTTAAGCTGCCCCACTCTGCTTCACAGGGTTTTATATTTATATTTATATTTATATCTTTTTGATCATTGCACTCAAATTGTTGTTTGTTTGTTACAATCCTCGTTCTACGCCATGGATCGGACACCGCTGGACACTTCTGAAATACTTGGCAGTAAATCTCAAGTATACAAGCTAAACCGAGAGGCGTTAATTGCGGAGCTCGTGGGCCGAGGGATAGCCGTTAACCCCGAATCCACTGTTCGTGAATTGAGGACCATGCTGTCTCGGGAGTTGGGTGAGAAAAATCCATTATTTTCTGACGTTGATAATAGTGATGTGCCCGGTCAGGTGGTCGGTAGGAATAGAGAGGTCCCTATGACCAGTGTTGAGAGGCAGGCCCCATTAGATCCTGTTGGTAACACATTATCTTCGCAGAACCCACTCTCTAACCATGTTATTGTTCGGTCAGACGGTTCACATGATAGTAGGACTCGGTCCAAAGTAGTCAGTGATTGGTTGAATCGCATTCCTGTGTGTGATGGACAGAATAGTTCCGCGTTGTTCGCTTTCCTGCTGGAAGTAAACAAAGTCCATAAATTACGTCTGGTTGAGGACGCGGAAATATTAGTGTTATGTCTGGGGAAAACTTCAGGGTTCTTAACACACCTTATCTCCGAGGGGATAAGTCAGGGGACCCCCTGGGTTACTGTTATGGATAACATATTTGACTCTCTAGTTTCTAGGAGAGAGGGAACGTTTATGTTCAGAATTCGTGTACCGTTTCCAACTTCCACACGAGTCTCTTAGGATTTTTATTCTTTCTGTGTCAGAAGCAGCGAGCATCCTCAATTTAAAACTCAGTGAGCGACAAATCGTAGAAATTATTCTAGAGAATGTGTCGCCTCTTACTAGGAGACATTTTGTATTTTCCCAATTGCCGTGTTTCTTTTCAGAGTTGTACTCTCTGGCTTCCAAAATTGAGGGATCACTTTTGGGTGAACGGGAATATTTTGAGAAGCACCCTATTACAGTTTCTAAACCCTCCGCTTCATCAACCCCTTTTTACCAGAAGTCAAAAAACAGCTTTGGTCAGCTTACATATTCTCAGACGCCCCCCGTGATTAATAGACCTTATAATAGCAAACCTACTGGACATCGAGGAGGGAATAATAGTCGCGACCTATCTCGAGTTAGATGTTTTGGTTGTAAGCAATTAGGGCACCTCCGGTACCAATGTCCGGCGGGAAACGTGTGACGTGTAACCTGAGGAGTGGTAAAGTTACACGACGCTTTACTAATATTAATAAACCACTCGAGACCCCTATCCCCATGGTCGAATTTTGTATTGGGTCAAATCACGGTGCCGCTTTAGTCGACACGGGCGCTAACGCATCG
Organism: Timema cristinae; assembly: GCA_039000515.1. Classification (NCBI taxonomy): domain Eukaryota; kingdom Metazoa; phylum Arthropoda; class Insecta; order Phasmatodea; family Timematidae; genus Timema; species Timema cristinae. The sequence continues at coordinate 9,402 of JBCFYV010005851.1, read as the reverse complement.
TTCATTAATGCTGAGTTTCTGAGTAGCATCCGGGGTAGTAAACTCAAATGTGACGTTCAAATAAATAAGTGTGCTCCCCGTACATTTGTTTTAGGGAATGGAAGTAGCATTATTATTGACAGATTTGTTTATCCGTCTCTCAAAATTAATCGTTTTTTTTGGAAAAGAAAGTTATATGTTGTAAGCAAACTAGTATGCGACGTCATATTAGGAATGGACTTTTTGTGGGATACTAGAGTTATCTTAGACTTAGGCTTGGGACATTTAAGTTTTGGGTTTAATTCTCAGATTAAAGTGCCATTGTGTCTATGTTCTAGACCCATGTGGTGTAGTCACTTAGGAAGCGATGAAGATCGCGTTAATACCTTGATTAAGAAGTACTCGGATGTCATAACGCCCGTCTGGGGAAAATGTGACATACTCCCTATGATATTGTAGTCACGGACGAGATTCCGGTTAGGTCGGGTCCCTATTCATGTAACCCACCCAAAATGAAAATATTTCGCGAGTTGATAGAGGACTTAGAACAGAAGGGGGTGATTAGGCCATCTAAATCCCCGTACGCTAGTCCGGCATTTATTATTCCGAGAAAAGGACAAGGACACAGGTTGATTGTAGACTATAGGAAGGTAAATAAAAAAATCCAGTTTGATCCCTACCCCATGCCTAGTGTGGAGAGTGCGTTCCAACATCTAGGGGGCGCTAAAGTGTATAGTCTCATTGACTTGAATGCCAGTTTTTTACAATGCGCTCTCACAGAGCGGTCAAAGAAGTTCACGGCGTTTGTTACCCCTTGGCAATTATACGAATTTAATCGTGTACCGTTGGGCGCTAGTATCGGTGGCCAGGCATTAAGCCGTGTTCTGGATCACATCTTCTCAGACTTAAAATATAAGTTCGTCTTTAATTACCTTGATGACATCTGTGTATACAGTAATTCTCTTGATGAACATCTTGAACATTTAGACATTGTACTGAGCCGTTTGCGTCTGGCGGGTTTGACTGTTAACCCCGACAAGGTCACGTGGGCCAAGCAATCTATCAAGTATCTTGGGTATATTATTTCCAATGGGAATATGCTGGTCGACCCCGAAAGGGTGAAACCCATTGTCGATTACCCACAACCAAAAAACATAAAGGGTGTGATGCGTTTCGTTGGCATGTGCGCTTACTACGCACGCTTTATCCCGCATTTCTCTGAAATTGCTGCCCCCTTAAATTACTTAAAGAAAAAAGGTGTCTCATTTGTCTGGGGAGAGGAACAATCCCGTGCTTTCAAAACTCTCAAGAGCAAACTGATCAGCCCCGAGGTTTTGCACATGCCCGATTTCACTTGCCCATTCCTTCTTCATGTCGACGCTTCTTCTGTCGCCCTTGGCGCGGTTTTGTCCCAGAGAACTGCGGACGGTGTTCGTCCCGTGGCCTTTGCGAGCAAAACCTTGTCTCAGGCAGAACAGAAATATAGTGCTTTCGAGAAAGAATGTCTGTCATGTGTTGTGGGCGTTGAGAAATTCTCTGACTATCTAGAACAGCGCGAATTCGAACTATACACTGACAACATGGCGTTGTCATGGATGTGTCGACACCCAAAGCAGTTAGGAAAGATCGGGAGGTGGGTGCTACGCCTTTCGAAATACAAATTCAGCACGCATCACGTTCCTGGAAGGGATAACGTGACTGCTGATGCCCTATCTCGGATGGCGGAAGATCTGGAGCCGATTGAGACCCAAAATATTGTACAGCCTTTTAATGTAATTCATTCCATCCCGGAGTCATTCATCTCGATTCGAGATCATCAAGGGAGTGACTCGTGGTGCTTGGAACTAATAGATAAAATAAATAAGGGAGAGGAGGTGGGTCCTTATTCTCTTTACAAAGGACTTCTTGTGATATCTAGTGGGAAAGGGAAAGGAAGGAAGATTGTTGTCCCGACTGTGGTACGCAAAATGTTGTTGCGTTATTTCCATCATTCTATTGTTGGTGGTCACCTGGGTATACTTAAAACTTATCGTAAAATTTCTAGGGAGTTCTTTTGGCCAGGGATGTACAGAGATGTGAAACTGCAAGTTAAGCAGTGTGAAGATTGCCAAAAAGCAAAACCGGCGCAGAACACGAAAGTTGGGCTTCATTCGGCCGATGTGGCTCGACTTCCGTGGGAAAAGGTGTTCGCCGACTATGTTGGTCCCCTGCCCCGATCCTCCTTAGGAAATACTTGTATACTCATTGTGTTGGATGCTTTCTCTAAATTTGTGATTATTTTACCGTTGAGGGACATGAAAGCAAAGACCACTGCTAACGCGCTTGCTAGACGCGTGTGGGCGATATTTGGTGCCCCCCGAAGTTTAGTGAGCGATAATGGGCCCTGTTTTAGGTCTGCCACTTTCAAAGACTTGTGCTTTGGATGGGGCATTAAACACATAACCACCAGCCCCCACAATCCTTGCCCTAACCACGTGGAGCGTTTCAATAGGAATCTTAAGGTGGCCTTAACCATTTTCCACTCGGTTGATCAAGCTAGATGGGATCGTGATATTGAGTTCTTAAATGTCGCATTTAATTCCGCGTTTCATGAGTCAACCAATGCCTCTCCGGCTTCGGTGTTCCTGGGTAGAGAACTCAACCACCCTCTGTTAACGGTAATGGGATGTGGACCCCTTGCTGGGCGGGGATGAGAAGTTCTCGCATAAAGATAGGTGCCAAAAGGCCTTCGAAGCTTTAAAAAGGGCCCATAAAAAGGTGGCTGATAGGTATAACCTTGGACGTGCCCCTGTTTCGGTTGCTATTGGAGACCTGGTCCTCAATAAAAGTTATCCACAGAGCTCCGCAATTGACAAAATCTCAGCAAAACTCAGTCCGAAGTGGAATGGTCCATGGCGAGTGGAGCGCTTCCTCACCCCTGTAACTGTACTGATTAGTGATGTTGGTGACCCCTCAATCACCAGGCGGGCCCACGTATCTCAAATTAAATCCTGTGGCATCAAAGAGTCCTCATCCCTGGTCCAGGGATGAGTATGTGTGTGAGTCCGTGCTGTAAAAGTGTAAGTGTTAGTATGTAAGTTATTTATCATCTCCGGGAAAGCCCGCAGATTAAGCAACAGAGATAATTACCAGATTTTGTAAACTTAAGATTATAACATGGAATCTCCTAGTTGAAGCAATGTTAACTCCAATAAATGGATGATACCCTCGCAGGAGACATCATGATCTGGTATAGTCCCAGCGTTATAGCAAAGTAAAATTACTAGAGAAATCTTTACTAAAGGTTATATGATGACTGTTTTTTTTGTGACATTGAATGCTAGGTTAGATTTTTGCTTGCGATTCTGATGCCTTGTATTATATCAGGTTGTGTACGGCTAGTGGGGAGATAAAATTCTGGTGGTGTTCGTTGGGTACTCGCTTTGTGTTTATTTGTTCAGTGGGATCCTTCATCCCTCCTTCATTCCTGTCGTCGAGCCAAAGAACAGAAGAGCCCGAAATGCCTTCGGTTTGGTACAGCGCAGTTGCTGGGGTGGCGAGGACAGGCTGAAAGGCGTGGAGCACTTGCCAGATTGACGGAGAGCGGTGTTGACCAGCTGCTGATACTGAGATCAAGGAAGACGTCTCTTGGATCGCTGTGTCAAAAGCTTGGACCACCCGAATTCCTGAGAGCGGAAGAGGCTGCCTCGTGTAGGGGCGGAGGATTTGTACCGTGGTCGCATACTACACCGCCACCACTTAGTTCGCCTGGCTACTCACCCTGTTTTACTGCCCTGTCGGAGAACACATTCGAGGCCGAAGGCGAGCTTTTTCGACCAGTGCGATCCACTCACACAACAAAACAAACTCTATCTAACGTACTGGAAGCACTACCTGTTGTTTCATCATCAAGATCGATGGCAGTGAATAAAGCGCGTGCGCGATCTGATAAACGTGGCTGGCTCTCAATCGTCGACTCGTCACTCCTCACCCCCCCCCCCCCCCCGTTATCCAAGACCAAGACTTCATAGCGTTCTGCACAGGCGCCGATGAGGTCTTCTAATCGCCGATTGGACAATATGATATCGAATTATGGCTATTCATTCCAACCCCTTTTTTTCCCCACTGAATTCAAATGAATAAAGGCGAGTGGTTGACATGGGAAAAATCACTCTTTGATGCCACTAGCCGTTAGAGGAACTAATACTCCCAACAATGTAAGTTGACATAATGATGGCGAGCTAGTTAGAGATATTGCATCGTTAAATGGTAGACTGTAGGTTATAAATTGATTCTCCAGTATGTGAACATTTTAGCAGAACTAAATGTAGTACTTTGGATACTTGTTGTACTATGATGTTTTGAGTAGAAGTTTATTACAATTAACTTTCAATATGTTTGTATACCTAATTTCGCAGGTTAACCAAAATAGGTTTTGGAGAACTAAATTTAGTTGCTTAGATATTTGTCATATTATATTGTTATGATTAGAAATTTAGGACAATTTACTTTCAATATGTTTATATATCTAATTCCGCAGGTTAAACAAAGTAGGTTTTGGAAAACTAAGTTTAGTAATTTAAATATTGTCATGCTACATTGTTTTGATTAGAAATTTATTTGAAGTAACTTTCAATATGTTTATATATTAAATTCTGTGGGTTAACAAACGTAGGGTATGCTAGTTTAGGAGAACTAAGTATAGTACTTTAAGTAGTTGTCATGATATATTGTTTTGACTAGTTAATCAGGAGTATCTATGTTTTGATGACCAGAGCGAGTAAGAATGCGCCAAGCTTAAATTCTAAATATTATCTCATATATATATATATTTTTATATTTTACATCTTGTTATATTTTTAAATAAACTGGCCAAGGCTTAGTATCTTGTTATCTCCTGTTTTGTTTTTGCGAGGTCCCTGCCTTATATACAATATATTTAAATAATCAAATAGGGAATATTTACTTAACTTGAGCGGTGGTCAATAAGGATCCCTGTGATTTAACTAAATAAATGCCTAAACCATTTAAGGATGGTTAACACACACCTCCGCTTGGTTGTACGGGAACACCCAAACAGACATCTCCCTGGGAGCTGGGTGCAGATAGCCACCTCAATCACCGGACTGAACCCCAGACGATTTCTTTATGTTGGGTTATATCAAAGACAAAATGTTTGTCACAACTTTGCCACGATCTTTACTGGAGCTGAGACATAGAATCACAGCCACCGTTGTTTAGTTAGTCACCGCCGAGACACTGCACAAAGTGTACGAAGTGTTTTCTGCCGTGTGTCTCGAGGAGCACATATTAAGTCACTTTAATCAGCGAAAAAAGCTTCCAGGGTTTCTGTATCGACTGGAAAATGTTTAAAGTTAATAAGGTGCGCCTTTCGGTTTTTATGACTTTTAGAAAGTATAAACATTATTTGTGCTCACCTGTATATAGTTCTTAGCTATTAAGAGCATTGTTTTCTTTTTAAATTATTTGCTTTATCGAGCATGTTTGAATATATGTTATGCTGAGAATAATGACATGTGAATATGTGTCTGTGGTTTGATTGTTCCTTAATGTTTGTTTTTGTTTGGTTTCCCTCGCTCTAATTTATTTAGATCTAATTTCCTCATTTATATTATTTTAATAAGTTTATTAATATTCAATTATGTATGTGGGTAATATATATATTTTTTGTAATGATATTATAAATCAGTTTATATTAGGCCTAGATAAGAATTAAATGTCCATTCTTTATTATCAAGGATTAAGTGTTAGAAAAGGCCCTAGCTTTTACCAGTGATTCCCAAGGGAGGGGGAAAAGGGGTCGTGACGCAGATTGCGTCATTTAATTTTTTTAGGAGGCAGAGGGGTAGGGGGTTACGAACAAACTTAAGAGCATGAAAAATTATAACTACGTTAAAATAAAAAGTTAGATATTTATTAAAATGTACGGTTTGTTAGTGAAGAATGGAAATAGGCATTGCATGATTTAATAAAACAATTAATTGTAGGAATTAAAATATTCATAGGGGACATATTACGGTTGCTGACACTCGTAACAGTGGCTTGAGACAGACGACCGACATACAGGTGAAGTGTTTAGTGGTGCACGCAGCTGTTGTGAAAAGAGCAAGAGAATGACTGAAAAGGGTACATACCACTAGATGGCAAAATAAAGTTGAAACCTAAAAGTAATTCTAGTATGTTATGGTAAGGTGAAGTTAGCTTTGCAGTTACAGAATCATTAGAGCTTTGACAGTGAAACCAACACACTGGCAAAAGGGAGTCTGTGAAAGCTGAACAATGAAACCATTATTGCTATCCATGTGGCTCATACGGCATGTTTTTTAAGTAATGCATCCAGTCACAGTAAGCCTACAGGGTAAAGTGTTGGACTATGGTGGTGTACAAGCTATAATAAAAAAAATGTCATAACTCAGATCAGTAGCTTGCGAAAGGTTGAGAAATGGTCTAATTTGATGTGAGAGGCTGAAAAGTTCTTAATAATCATTACGTTCCTGGTTAAGCTCCAAAAATAATTATAAGAAGAAAAAGGCTAATTGATTAATTGGGTAGAGTTGAACCTATTAATGAGATGAACAAAAAAATGAAAGAATTGTATTTTAGTTGATTGAAGATAGACTTTCTGGCCATAGCATAGACATGGTAAAAGAAATGGGTTAGTTACAACATACAAGAGTTTTAGACACAACAACAACAAATAATGTTTCCCCTGAAAACATAGAAAACCCTTTGTGAGTTTTACGATTGAAACAACAGTATTGTAAGTGAAGAGTTAAACTCATTCAGTGAAATGTATTTTGCCACTCACTCAAGCATATCGATTGATGATTTGTTCCTCGTAAAAGTGAGAAATCTAAAGACACCGCTCAGATAAAGGATCATGTTGAAAGGAAAACAAGCATGGACGTTGATGATGAGTCTGAAAGTGAAACATAAAATGAACCTGAACGGATTAAGAGTTTCTGTGTGACAAGTTTTTTTTATAAAAAACCTTGTGTGTGCTTGATAAATTTTTCAGGCTTCAAGAGATTGAAAGTTGTCCATACAACCTTGCTATCTTTGACCGTAACCAGTTGTTCGGATGAAAGAGCTATGAGCCGAGTTAAAATAATTTAAAAAAAACAGGCTCATGTCTGAGATGGGAGATACATGGCTTTCGAACCTTATGGTTCTAGCTTCAGAGAAAGACATGTTAGATTTAATTCTTAAAGAAGAAATAATTGATGCCTTTTCATTATCGTCATCGCAAAGAAAGAAGTTACTATGCTGAATATAAGCAAAAGCAACTAGGACTTCATCAAATCTTTATTGGTTTCATTTTTTTCTTCCTTACAAGACACTGTATACACCATTTTTTACAATATTGCAGCCGTATATAGGATGGATCATGAGGGTTTGAATTTTTTTTTCGTGCAGATCTTGACTAAAATATCATCTTTTATACCATTTTATTCTGGGACAAAATTAAAAACTACCAGCCCAGATAGAATAAGGAGACTGGTTGATAGGATGTTGATACTGGTTGTTGTGGAGACTGGTTGATAGGATGTTGATACTGGTTGATATGGAGAATGGTTGATGGGATTTCGATACGGGTTGATAAATAGACTGGTTGATAAGGTAGGGATGCTGTTAACTAAGATGTTTGGTCTGGTAGATAAGATGAGGAGTAAAGATGAGGGACTGTTGATTAATACTTTAGTCTTCCTATTTACATGGAAACTTTAGTTTGTTTTGAGATATGAACTAAATAATCAATTATAATATTTGACCGTTATTTCTGCAGCAATGAATTTCTTTTTGGAAAACACACGTAGTTTAATGATTGGAAACATACCCTTTGTAAACCTGAATTTACGGTTTTCAAATGACATATATTTTCAGATGTGAATAATAAATCTTTTTGCAGTTAAATTAGTTTTTATGATCATGGAAGTATGTAGACTCACCCTTGAATATCGTTTATTGCCCTTACTAAGAAATCATTATAATTAGACAAGTTTGATTGGTTTGGTTATTCAAATCTTTTCAATAGAGCTAAGTATAGTAGTATTTAGCTACAATTTTTTTTACAATAAGTTCTACAAAAACCACCAATCAAATAGTTATGTTCATATTCTTCTAAATATCAGCAAAACTATTAAACGTATTGCTAGCCAACCATTAAATATAAAAGCAAGTTTTATACTTTATCTATCAACAATTAAATAGCTTTTTCTACTCAATATAATATTGTTCTTTTGTCGGTTTGTTGCAGTTGATGGTGAGTGACAAGTGGCCACCCCTAACACCCTTGTGTGCCCGGACGATGGGCTGCCATCGTCCACTAAACCTGTTAGTGATAACATTTTATTCCAGGGGAAATGATGGCAACCACCAGTGTACAAGAGAACAAGAGGACCATTAAAGGGAATGGTAAGTATAGGTCGGTAAGTCAGGCACCTTCCCTATCAAGACAAGAAGACCCATCTGAGAGAACATCGTTAAGTCAGCCACCTTCAGGATTAAACCAACAAGACTCTTCTTCTCTTGAAATGATAGTGTCATCAACGGGAACAACTCCCTTCATGGTAATATTGTAAGATCGTCCAGTCGGTCCAGTCCACCTTCCGGATCAAGCCAACAAGACTCTTCTCCTCTTGAAATGATAGTGTCATCAACGGGAACAACTCCCCTTCATGGTAATATTGTAAGATCGTCCAGTCGGTCCAGTCCACCTTCCGGATCAAGCCAACAAGACTCTTCTCCTCTGGAACTGATATTGTCATCAACGGGAACTACTCCCCTTCATGGTAATATTGTAAGATCGTCCAGTCGGTCCAGTCCACCTTCCAGATCAAGCCAACAATATTTCTTCTTCAGTACGGATCATTCCAAGGCCATGATGTTAACTCAAGAAGCTGTTACTCATATGAAGAAAACATCTGCATTGGCTGACAAGACTCTTGCTCTTTTAATGAAGGCGTATGAATACTACAAGAAAAAACGATCGGTAAATAAGTCCAATAGGGAATCAGGCACCTCCAGGAAATCAGCCACCTCCACTTAGTCAGAAATCTCCATGGAATCAGCAACCTCCAGGGAGTCAGCAACCTTAATGGAATCAGCTACCTTAAGGGATTCAGCCTCCTCCCAGGAACCAGCCTCCTCCAGAGAGTCAGCCCCCTCCAAGGTATCAGCCACCTCCAGGAAAGCAGCCCCTTCTTCTAGAAAATCAATTCAAGAGAATGGTAGAGACACATTGGTAAGTCGTTCATCTGAGCTTGTTGAGGATTCATTCATCTCATCTTACGATGAGCAGCTCTCATCACGCTCGTATACAATGGTGAGACGGTGCTATCAATCTTCACCAATGGATAGGAGCTTATGAGATTAATTGAATTTAGATCACCATCAAATTTGTGGAACTTAATTCATATGTGT
>JBCFYV010005850.1:0-13266 GCA_039000515.1 Timema cristinae | reverse complement strand
TGGGGACGGCACTTGGTCCAATGGGGAGCCCCGAGACTTTTCGGGGAAAGGATAGGCCCCAGTGGGTCAGCTCGTGGGGGATGGGGCATTTTTTGGGGGGGAGGCGGGGGTTTGGCCCGCGTTGGGCAACCGGCGGTTTTCGGCCCCGCGGGGTTCAACTAAATTTCCCGGCAATGGAGACTTTTCAAGGGGGGCCCGGCACGTCCCGAAAAGTCGACGACTACTAGCAGTACGGACGGGGTGTACGGGTGCCACCCCCGCGGGATTGGGGGTTTCGGGGGCATGGCGGTCTCAAAGGTGTGGGCAAGGGATGCAGGGCTGGGGCTGTCGGCGGCTCGGTGGGCAATGGGGGAGGGCCCGGGCTTTCATGAAAGTTGTGGACGGAAAGATATGTCGAAACAGCAGGGCCAACAGGCGTATTTAAGACCGTGGTATGGATATACAGGGGGGGGAGGGGTGGGGGGGGATGGGGGGACGTGCAGCTAATGGGGTCCCGCCAGCCCCCCCTAAAAGTGACTTGGGCGTCGATTGGAGCCAGGGGCCAAAACCCACAGCCTCCGGTGAGTTTGGGGGCTGAAGAAAAAAAGGCCCAGGGGCCACCCCCCCAAAATGGTACCTGGCAAGCAAAATATGGACATTGGAACGGGGGAAAGGGAAAAGAAGGGCGGCTCCAACTAAATGAGTGGGCCAAGCAGCCTGTAGGACCTCCCCAAAACTTTTTCGGCCTGCGGGGGTGGCCCAGGCGGGGGGGGGGCCCAGGGGGCGGGTGGTCCCCCGGGAGCGGAGCTAGCGGTACCCAGGTGCTGGGGCTCCACCCCATCTACGGAAGGGGGCCTTCTTGCCTGGACCCCATCCTCACCATTCCCAACCCTCAAGGCCAACTCTGTGGGCCCCCCTCCCCAAATATGCAAAATCCCCCCAAGGGCCCATCCTGGGGGTTGATGGGGCGGCCCCATCCCCCAAACCCCCAGTGCGGGATGGTCGGGTCAAGAAAAAATTAAAAACCCCCCAGCTTCGAATGTCACCCAAAGGGGGGGCTCGCTTTTTGTAATCAAATCCTATTCAAAGATGCATTCACCGTCCTAAAGTAAAATCTGGGCTCAACGGAGCAAAGGCAACAAGGGGTTTTGGAAAAAGCATTCAGAGAGCGCAGGGAGCAAGGGGGGGGGGCCCCGTGTTCTTGTTTTTTTCGGTGAAAGGCTAGGCCACTTTTGGGCATGGCCAGTGGTTTGCCCCCAGTTGATATCATGTTCGAGCTCAGTTGGCCCAAAGGTAGTGGAAGGGTCAGTTTGGGGTGCGTTGGGTCTATGTAAAGGATTTCCCAATGTGCAGTTAAAAGAACACCCGCTTGGAAAATAAGGGAAAACAAGCCAGTGCCAACTCCGGGAACTCGGGAGGTTCGTTGGGAGAAGGGGGAAGCAGGTGCTGCGGGATCTTGCAGGGTTTACCAGCTTCAGCCATTTTTTGTGATTTGTTCATAGAGAAACGCCAGGAGGGGGAAAGTAACGCAAGGTGGATGTGGTGGTTCCCCCAGGGGCTGGGAGAGGAGGCCCCCCTAGGGGCACATCCCCCCACAGCAGAAGGTATGTGTTCTTAATCCATAGTTGTTCTTGCAATTTTTTTATTTCTTGTTGAATTTTTTTTTTTGTTTTTTTCTGGATTGATTGTATTTTTTTTAATCATTATCGGCGTCTTTAAACCGTTTATCTGTGGGAGTTTTGGGGAAGATAAAAAAGGAAAAAAAAAAAAATTGGAACAAAAAAAAAATAGTGTTTAAATTTTATTCAACATTATTCTGAAACTTCCACGAAAATTTTAAAATTTTGTATTAAATTTTTGTGATAAAATTTCCTAGTGGCGCGGTTTGTGCATTAATTTTGCATTTTTATAGCACAAAATTTTTTGGCCAAAAAAAATCAAATATTTCTTTTAGAAACCTAGGTTTAGTTTTCTGCAATGTAATTCCAGTTGTTGAATATTGTCATAGGCATTGCAGCATTTGGTGACAAACTTTTTTATAAAGAGAAAGTTTGTCCCCAATCCCCGCCATGCTCTGAAGATTTCCAACGTTGGTTAGCATGTGAAAAAAAACAAAACTCTATGATTTATGGGGAAAAATATTTGATTTTTTTTGGGCCAAAAGAGTTTGTGCTGTAAAAAAACTGCAAAAATATCCCCCAAACTCACGTCATAGCACTCCCCTTAACTTATGGTGGCCTAGCAATTTAGCCGATGTTAAGCATGTTGTGTTTTTTAAAGGTTGATATGTTGCTATATATTTTTTTCTGGTTTTAATTTATTTTTATATGTGCGCATTGGGCAAAATTTGGTTTTTTTTTTTTGTTTTTTTTGGAAAAATTTGGTTAAGTCTTTGATTAAAAAAGTGTTTTCAAGTTTTTTCAGGGTGTTCTTCATTTGGGAAAAGAGAAAAAGTGGGCAATTTGATCTCTAGGGAAAATTTGATATATTTTTAAAAAAAAACACAAAATTTTAATTTGATTGTCCAAAACAACATTTTTCGTAGTTTTTTCTCAGCTAGTCAATACTATTTACCCCAGTTGAGCTTTAGTTAAATTCTCAAGGTCACGTGTGTTTTCATATAATTTTTCCCCCCCTCTACCGTTTCTTTAGCCAAAGTTGAGTCCCGGCTATGAAATTGTGGAAATTTGATTACATTATGGAGGAAAAAATAAAAAAAAAAATGTTTTTTAGCAATAATATTAAACTGTAGGGGCTTATAAAGGTATCTACTGGTCAAAAAAATTCACGAAAAATTTTACTAAAAAAAAAAAAAGTCACAAGTCTTGGAAAAAATCACAATTTTCAATATTTGGCCTAAGTCACGAAAAATCTTTGTTTGACTCCCCTTATCTTAACAATATGAACTCGTCAAATGTCAAGCCCCCCACGGGTCCCCGATAGACGAAAACCCAAGGACAATGTTCCCCATCTTGTTAAAGTTTAAGTTGTGTTGGGTGCTTGGGGTTTTAGCCTTAAATGTTAAAACCGATTCCCAAAGGGAATCTTGTGGTCAAAAAAGGTCAAAAAAAAGCATTAATTTCTTTTTCTCCAACTTTTGCCCCCTTGTAACCCCCCCTTCATTGTTTGGTGGTTCATATTACAACAAATAAAAGGTAGGTTGTTACGGGGAGAGTTTATTTTATTCTAAAAAAAAACTCGCGACTACAAGAGCGAGGCATCTAGGAAACCGAGTGATGGCCGTTTTAAGGGCCGAAATAAACAATAAAAAAAGGGGAAAAGACCCCAAGTGTTAAGAGAAAAACAGAATGGTAATACCAAATAGTCTAATTAAATTGACCCTCGCGAAGGCGACAAACCCTTGAAAAAATTTAAAAATAAAAGTAATAAATATTTGTTCCCCGCCCCTGGCGATCCCGAACTCATTGACTAAGTATGAAGTTTAAAATAGATGCCTTTAAAAAGGGCAACAGAGAAAATTTTAAAATAAACCTAACTGTTCAATGTTCCTAAAAAATTAGCCCAATCAAATTATTTTTTTTTAATGACCAATTTTGGGGGGGTTTGCAGGGCTCGCGCCCCCCCGAGTTGAATAACAATTTAAAAAAATTTACAATCGTAAACAAACCTTTAAACCCTTTTGAAACCCAGAATAATTTTTTTAAAAGTAAGTTAAAGTTAAAACAGAAAAAATTGCGCCCAAGATGGCGAATGCAAAAGTTTCCATTAGCGCCCAAAGATGGGCCCCCATGCCAAGTTAAAACCCGTCGTGAGGCGGAACAACTTTAAGTCCCAAGAAAAAGTTAGAGCTAAACCAAAAGGCTGGACAGGAAAATCCGCAGTCTCAGGAAATAAGCTATTAGTACTCAGTTTTTATTTAAGTCGAAACTTAAATTTTGAACAAATTAACCCCAAAAAAAATTTGAATACGTGAAACAAAAAACCTACGTTAAATTAAAAAAGTGCTCCCCTAATCGAGTGGGGAAAATAGTGACTCACTACACAGTCCAGCGTTATATACGTAAAAGTCAATCACGTGTTCACAAACGGCGGGAAACAATGGGGTAAAGGGAGGGGTGTCGCGGTTCGGGAGAAGTCTCGACGTTCTCTGAAAAAATTTTTCAACACGCGCGGTGGAGATTTTGTTTCACCGAGAAAACCCGTCAGCGCTGGGTTTTGGGCATCTCGATGTTTATTTGGGTCTTGCTCAAATGGGCCTGAGCCCGGGTGGTCAGAAAAGCCGGTGATTTGGGGAGTGGTGTGGTGTTTCTAAAAGTCGAGTTCCAGCCCAGTAAAGGGGGGCCCAGATAGGTGAGCTAGATGTCCATGTTTGCATTATGTCTGTACAACGTCAAAATTTGGGTCCCCCCTTGGACGGAAAAGAAGGAGTCCTTAGCCTTTGGTGAAGACACGGGGGGGCGCCTTCCCCGATGTTCACCTGACTGAGGGTGGGTGGGGGTCCGGTCCCCCCCGAGGCCATGTTAGGTGGCCAGATGCAGGTTGGGGGGTGAAAATTTTACGGCCCCGGGGGTAACCTCTGCTTCACAGCTCACTCCACCAGTCCCCCGGGTTTGAAGGGAGACAGCATTGCTTTTTAAGGTGGCCCGCTTTAACCACCAGGGAGCTTCATCGCCCGCCCGCTGGGCGATATTGATCCCGATGAGTGTACAGGAACAAAGGGGGGGAAAGGAAAGGGGCAGGGCAAAAAGGGGGGGAGGGAAAAAGGCCGAATAGGTGAAGTTCTGAGAACAAAAGTTTACACGGAAAAAACCCACACCCAATTGTAAGTTTATCAGTTAGCGCAGCCTTCTTGAAATTTACTGTGGCAGTTTCGTAGCACTAACATTGTCTCCCAGAGAGTCACAGAGTTACCCACAAACTCTTTTTAGCGAACTTTCCATGAATGGGGAAAGGGGGGTTTTTCCGCTTACACGCCTTAGAGGTGTCCGTCGGGGGGGCGAACGTTTGCACCATGTACTTTGGACCCGACACCGCTTTTTTTTTAAACAGCCCAAACACAAGCTGCCCAAATTTCATCCCTTTGGCCCTACAGTACTACAAATTTTTCCTAAAAAAAACCCAGGGGGGGTCCCCCTTCCCTTATATAATTTTTATCAAAAATTAAAATCCCTAAAATCATCCCTTAAAACGCAAATTAAATCACAAAGGTACATTTAAGCAAACGGACACACAGCAGGGGGTAATTGACTCATTTCCCGCAGCCTTTGGTGGGGACTGTGTTCGCGTCCCAAAGTGGGTGGATACTTCTTTTAACAATACCGAAAAAAGGTGTAAGAAATCTTTCAATTTCCCGGGACCCCTCCACTTATACGCCATCTTCGCCCGGCTTGTCACAGGAGCTAAGAGGAAAACACTTGCCACAACAATGTCCCCAAATTTAAATGGGACAGGATCGCCCTCGGTTTTAGGTGGGGGAAAAATTCCTTGGGGTTCGGAGGTTAGAAAAGCTACCCCCACATTTTTTTCATAAGAACAATCACCTGCGTCTTTAAAGGGTGGGTCAATATCCAGTTTTTAAAAAAAAAATGGGTGGTTTGGTCCCTATTGAGGGGGATAGAGGAAGGGTGGTTTGACTGCTCATGGAAAACGGCGTTAAAACAATGTTCAAAAAGTCTAATTTCCCGGTCCCCGTGGGTTGATCAGGTGGTGAAAGATGTCAAGGCAAAATTTAGGTTCGATTAAACCTTTCTACTGGTTCGGCGATGGGTTTTAGGGTAGTGGTAACGTGTTTATCCCCCCGAAAAAAACAAAATTTTCCGAAAGCTTTAGAAAAAGGGAAAAACGGTCCCTTTCACTTATATGCCCCGGGGGTCCCTAAATCGCCCAAAAAAACCCCCGACAAGCATTAAAAAGTGTCCCTTTCCTTCATGTTCCTTTAGGGGGGTGAGATGCGAATTTAGAGAAGGGCCATGGCGAGAGTATAGAGGTTTTCCCCTTGGGTAGGCGGGTAAGGGGGCCGACGAAATCAACAAAAACTTTTCCCACGGTTGCTTAGAAAATCGCGGAGTGAAAAACCCCCCCATTTTAGAAATTTCGCGCCCGGTTTGGCCCTTGACCGGTACATTTGCGCACCCAATCTCAACGTCCTTTGGGATTAAGGGCCAAAAAAATTTTTGAAATCTTGGTTCGGTCTTAAAGGGCACGCAATGGCCGCCAAAAAAAGGGGGGGTGGAAATATTTTAGTAAAAAAGGCCTAAATTTCTCTGGACAAAATATCTTTTCTACCTTGAAGAACTACTAAGGGTCTTTAAAGATCTTAGTTCCCAATCCTCTCCCAAGTTTTTATCCGTCAAAGATCTGTCTACAACACGGACCATCAATGTGGGCTTTGTTGAGATAAAGGATTCGGGAATGTATGGTAACAAATAAAGAGCCATCCTCCTTTTTTCCTACGGTTCCCCTTTTCCTCACACTCCTAGACAAAGCGTCGCGAAAATTAAGCTTCCCAGCAAAAGTGATGGGTCGTAAATTGAACCGGATAGCTTCCAACCCCCCTCCAATTTTTTTCCCCAGGTTTGGGTGATTCCAATCCAGTGGGGCCATTTTTGTAAATGTACAACCCCAAAATGGCGAAATCTAGATAGTAGCGAAAATTTTCGGCCCAAAAATAAGCTGAGACTTCCTTTTCATTATACTATCTTTTTTCGGCAGGGCTAAGTTTGCTGGCGAAGTACAGGTTATTCCCCCGGAAGTGTTTGAGAGAGAACCGCTCCTAGGTTTCAGAGGGGGCATCAACATGTAGTTGGAAAGGGAGAGAAAAAAATTTGGCATGCGTAGCACGGTGGCGCATAGGTGGCGCTTAAGCCAAAAAAAAGCGGTGTTGGGAGAACCCCCCAAAAAAAGGTGGCACCCTTTTTTTTTAGGGGTTAAAGGGGGTTGGCTAAATCAGAGAAGGTTTGGGATGAACCCCAGCGTAGTAGGGCAATCCTAGAAAAGTTAAAACCCCTTTATGTTTTTGGGGGCGGGAAATCCAAGATAGGTTAACCCGATCCGGGTCAACGGCAGGTTTACCCCCAGAAAAGATTAGCCCAAAATATGGGTAGCCCTTTCCCCATGTGGATTTTCCGGGTTTACGTCAACCCAGCCTCGCGAGGCGCCCCCCCCCTACCTCAACTGGCAAATGGTATCAAAAAATTTGCTGTTTTAAAAACCGATATTAACAAGGGAGTTAAAAAACCCAATTTTTATTTCGGCCCCCAAAATATGGGCTAAAATCTACCACGCTTGCCCCCGCAACTTTTCCCTCGGCCTCGGTTTTAATTCTTTTTATTGCCAGGGGGGGGATAAAGCGGGGAATTTCTTTTGAGACCTGAGAGGCACATTGCAGAAAACTCGCATTAAGGTCAATCAAGCTGTAATATTTGGCTCCCCCAAGATGTTGGGAAAGGCGGACTCTATGTAGGCATGGGGTATGGGTTTGAAACTATTTTTTATTAAGTTTTCTATAAACGAAATAAGCGGTGCCCATGACCCTTTTTCCCGGGGAAAAATGAAAGAGACTTGCGTTGGGGATTTGGAGGGACGAATAACTCCTTTCGTTCCAAGCCATGGAAGATTTTAAATATTCGGTTTGGGGGGGGGTGCCGGGTGGGCCCCAATTAACAGGAATGTGGCCCTGCCCCACAATGTGTAGGCAAAATGTGCATTGCCCCCTGTCGTGATGGTGGGGAAAAGTATAAAAACGTTTAGTTCAGTTCTGACAATGGGGAAAAACCCTGGGGTGGTCCAACCAAAAAGGTTTAAAAAAATGGTTTCAAAATAAAAGATTTTTTACGTTTCAGGTCAATTTTGATCAGTCTCGAAAATGAAGTCGTCCCAAAAATAAAAAGGGAATTTGGGGATAAAAAAGAAAAGGCTTTTCCCAGGCAAATCTTTTTTTAATAGAGAATTTTTCAAGCCAAGTGTTGCCCATTAGCCCGGCGTAAACTTAGGCCCTTCGACTTTAAAATCGATTTTTTTTTTACCCTTAATGGCGAAAAAAACTCAGGCTTTAAAAATGGTCTGGCCCTGTTTAAAAAGGCACACAATTTTTTGGGGGTCCCTGGACTAAATAAGGGTAGGGACGGGGTTTTAAATGTGGGCCGAACCGGCCCACGATACGGGCGCCCTAAATTTTTCGATTACATGTCTCTTTAGGGACCCGTTTTACACCGGAAAAAATTCATCGTGAAGGGCGGGGGGCCGGTTGTCGAACCCAAGGCCTGAATTGTCCTGGAGGTTAGTTTCGGGGTTTGCCGGTGTAAGGCGCTAATGACAAGGGTTTTTTGGTTGGGGTTAACCGTGGTCTGGGGTTTTAAAACCCCCGGCGCATGACATTTAAAAATTCCGTTCGGCGAGCGGGAGTTTTAAATCGAAAATGCTAGAGAAAAAAGTTAATCGTACAGGTTCATGTAAATAAAAAATGTCGGGGGGGGGGACACATTTCAAGAATAATTAAACATTCATTTCCCCGCCACTATTGGAATTGAGCTGCCTCTGTGTAGATAAAAAAAATCTCTCAAGATTGGGGGATATTAATGTGAAAAAATTCCTTACATAACCCCTTTTTAGCCCCACTGGGAAAAAGCGCTTCTAAAATGGGAGTAAAATGATCTCCCAAAATAAACCATTTTGAAAACCCCGGTGGAAAAGTGGGTTAAAAAAACCCGAAGTTTTGGCCAAACAAGAAAAAAAATTCCATCCCCGTAATTTGAATTGCTTGTTTTACTCACCAAAATTTAAAAAAGGTAAAAGGGGATCTTGACCCCTGCAAAAAGGGGTCCCATTCAAACTCCATGACTTTTTTTCGACATTTAATAGTAAGGGGGTGGAGGAGGAGCGGTTGGGTAAAGGGGGTGGTTCCCCCCTAATCCTGCCCTCCCGGTCGTCTCAGCCCTCCCCCGTCCCCCTAATCTCCCCATAGTTAGATTGGTCACCCCAGTTTTTTGGGAGGGAGGGGAAGCCCCTTTTAAAAACTCGTGTCAATGTCCCCGGAGGCGGGGGCCAGTTTAGTGTGGTCAAAATGGCATGGCAGTTGAGGAGTGGTTCCATGGTCAGGAGGGCATGAAAAAAAAAAAAGGAATAAAAACAAATCAAAATCCAACAATCAGCGACGGCGGCCCCATTTTCTTCCTTAAATATACCAAACCCTTTAAGTGCCCCCCAACTTGCGAGGCAGGTTGGAGTTCTTTTTGAACCCCCCTTTTATATGTTGGTGGTTCTATTACAAAAAAAAGGAGGTTTGTTACAAGAGTTTATTTTTTTTAAAAAAAACCCCGACTAAAAAGCGAGGATTAGGAAACCGAAAATGATGGCCCCAAAGGGCCAAATAAAAATAAATAAAAAGGGGCAAAACCCAAATGTTAAAAGAAAAAGAATGACTAAAAAACATGTCAAATTAAATTCCCCGAGAAGGGATAACCAGCAAGAAAGTTAAAAACAGATAAATTTAATATGCTTTAAAGACCGGGAGCCGACAAAATTAATAAGTATGAATTTATAATGTGCCCTTAAAGGCGCCAGAGAAAAAGTTAACCTAAACCTAACCCGTTACAATAGTTCCCAATAAATTAGTCCAAAATTTTTTATTTTTTTAAAGACCAATGGCGGGTGCCGGGGTCGCGCCCCCCGGTTTTAATAACATTTAAAAAAAAATTTCAAGTAAAAACCTTTAACCTTTGAACCAGAAAATTATTTTAAGTAAATTCACGTTAAACAGAAATAATTGGCCAAGATGGGACAGCTAAGTTCCTTGCGCCCTAAATGGGGTGCCAAAATTCCAAACCGTCCCTGGGCGGGGGACAAGTTAATACCCAAAAAAAAGTAGAGTAAAACCCAAAAGGTGACGGGGAAATCCTGCAGTTTCAGGAAAATAGCTTTAGTACTCATATTTTTTATTTAAAATGAAAACTTTAAATTTTTTAAAAAATTAACCAAAATAATTTGAATCGTCGAACGCAACCAGTTAAATCTAAGCAATGTTCACCTTTTTTTTTAACGGGGCAGAGAAAAAGGGGGAATCCTACAAGCCCGCGTTTTATACGTCAAAGTCAATCACGTGTTCACAAACGGGGGAAACACTGGGGTGAAGGAGAGGGGTGTACGTCGCTTCTGGGAGAAGTCTCGACGATTACTCGTGATAATTTCAAATCACGCGCCGGTGGATGAGTTTGTTTCACTCGAGCACAACCGTCAGCGCATACGGGTTAGCGCATCTCGATGTTCTATTGTCCGAGTCTTGCTTAATCGGGCCTCGAGCCACGGGTGGTCAGTAAGCGCGGGGATTTTGAGTGGAGTAGAGTGTGGTGTTTCATGAAGTCGAGTTCCAGCCCAGTCAAAGGGGACCAGATCAGGTGAGCTAGATCGTCCATGTTTGCATTATGTCTGTGACAACGTCACACCCTGTGGTTGTAAAGGTGTCTTTTAGTGACTCAATATGACCTTATATATAAATTCAACTTATATCACACTATCCAATAGCCCGTTGCTTTAGGCTAAAACCCTTTAATCCCGTCACAGACTGAGACAATGTATCTAAAAATAATAATAATGATTTTATTATTATTACTATTATTAATTACCGCTTTTTACTACCCATTTGGGTTGTACGCACTTACGCTAATGTGTAATGGTAGGGTGTATTGTGAGATGAAATGGAGGACCTACAGTTTAAACGTGGGATCCGAACCACGGTGGAGGTCTGGCATTCCACACATTCACAAGATGTCTTGTCAGAGGTGAAGGAAGGGTTTGGTAATCAGATAAATCTGTGCCGGGACCGAGGATTGAACCCCAGACCCAGCACAGAGTCCGACACCTTACCCTTAGACCACCAGGTCACCTCTAAAATTATTATTACATTAAGCTACAATCTTATTATAATAATGTTTCAAATATATAGTGATTGGCTCTGGTAAAACCCGACATATTCATTGGATGGACATTCTTTTTTTTTCTCAAGAATGGTAATAAAGAGTTGTCGAAAATAGTTGACATTCTAAAAGGGGTATGAAATAACTACACAGAATAAAACGTTGATTAGCTTTCTATCGAGTAACATAAGTTTTTAACCCATTGTAAATTTCAGGTTTTGAGTTATATTTTGTGAAGAAGGGTGCCTTATTGGTATTTTAATCGTTATTTTTTATATTCATGTAGAAATCGTTTTCTACTATAAAACAGATTAATTGGAAAGCCTTATTTTATTTTTGATTCTTTTTGAATTGGGCGATTTTGGTTTGATAAACATTACTAATTTTATGTTCATTTGTGCCATTTAAAGTTGATATTTAATGGTCAGAGCTGCTTAAGTATGAATAATTTTATTCGGGGGATTGGCACAAGATAACTAGGGATTGATACCCCCCCCCCTCCCCCCTTTTTCCTATCCACCCTCTCCAAATGTCTTGAGAGAGATGCCGGGGCTGTTGCACAAATAAATAAGGGAATATTTGGGTTATTTGGTCATTTAACTTACAAGTTTTAAACATTATGTATTTACCTTTTACCTCAATATCTTGTAAGCATGATTAGGACAAAGATAGGATTATAGAGGATTTTAATGAGAAGAGGACAGCAGGGAGAGTTGTTCTAAAGGTGTGTGAGAGACCTGCTGTGGAGAGTTGTTCTATAGGTGTGTGAGAGACCTGCTATGGAGAGTTGTTCTATAGGTGTGTAAGAGACCTGCTATTGAGAAGAGAAGTGTCCTTGAAGTGTAAGGAAGTATAGTACTTGTACCCTTTGTCCCACATGCAGTAGAAACATGTACATTTAGTGAGAGAGACTATGAAAGTGGAGGACATGGGAATGAAGTTTGCGAGGAGCAAGTTAGCTGTCACGAGAAGATACAGGAGTACATGAGATAGAGGAAGGAAGACTGAGATGGTATGGACATGTAATGAGGATGTTGAGGTACATGAGATAGTAGAGGAAGTAAGACTGAGATGGTATGGACATGTAATGAGGATGTTGGAGTACATGAGATAGTAGAGGAAGTAAGACTGAGATGGTAATGGGTATGTAATGAGGATGTTGGAGTACATGAGATAGTAGAGGAAGCAAGACTGAGATGGTATGGACATGTAATGAGGATGTTGGAGTACATGAGATAGAGGAAGGAAGACTGAGATGGTAATGGGCATGTAATGAGGATGTTGGAGTACAATGAGATAGTAGAGGAAGCAAGACTGAGATGGTATGGACATGTAATGAGGATAGGGAAGGGGAGGATGCCAAAGAAAACGGTGACGAATTATGTAAGAAAGACAGCAAGAAAAACCAAGAAATAGATGGAAGGAGCCGATAACAAAGTTTGCAAGTGAGAGAGAAGAATGGAAGCCATCAAAGTAGGAAGAAAGTTGGAAGGATAGAGAAGATGGAGGCATTTTACTACACTGACACAAGTCACGACTGAAAACAGTTGATGTTAATGTATACAAATAATAATGCACTAACAGGGTGACACATCCGGGGACAGTATATAAAACTTGGGAATTTAGAAACTGGGGTATTCTGTAACTGTGGAGAAAATAGGTAAGACAAGATAAAATATATTTTCTCCATATTATTCAAACTCAGTTTTTAGTTCATCCACCACGTCTTAAGGGCGTCTCTCATTGCCGATGGTGGGGAGATCGAGGTTTAATACCTTCGGTTCTGTTGAGGGTGTTTTTTCCTAAATGTTTTCCCACCCTGTGTAGCATTATTGATTTAATCGCTCCGTGTTGGCCGTCGATTAAAACGTTACAGATCGGCGATGGGCGCCGATTGAAGTGATACTGTTTAATCAGCTGATAATTGCCTTGTGATCAAGCACTAATTAAAGCAGTATTGTATTTAGGTGTTGTAAGATAGTTGGTATTTATAGCCCCGTGATCAAGCAACAATTAAATTGATACAGAATTATTTGTGATATTTTAACTGAATAGATAAGACCTTTAATGTTGCACACGATTTATTAATAAAGTTATTTTATCTTTGGCACTGAAGATATAAGTTTATATGATACAGCTTAGTTGAACTAGAAAATTCAGTTAGTGGCACTGTGAATTACTGCTACTGTTATATTTATGCTACTGGCATTCTCTGTGTTCATACGCACAAGCAGCTTATATATGACCTGCCCCTTGCTTCTTGGACCTCTTGTCACCAGTGTCAGAACCAACTAAAGAGAAAGAGTCCTGGTTACAGGTGTCTATTGGGTAGAGGGAGCTAGCGTTACTTGATTTTTTGGTAAATACTGCGGAGTTGAATTTTGAAAGAAAAAGTGAGTTTTAACTGTGCAATCTT
>JBCFYV010005849.1:0-10000 GCA_039000515.1 Timema cristinae | reverse complement strand
TCGGCTTTACTAGTTAAAGTTTGTAATCTATTAATTCGATTGTTGCTCTTTAAAAAATTGTCGTTTTTCTGAAATTGCAGATAACCCTTTTAATATTTAAGCAATATTAAATATCTGGACATATTCTTTATGCATAATCTTTACTTAGAAAATATCGTTTTGATATAACTCTAGAAACAATTGTTGAAAAGTAATTTCTTTAAGTTTTAATAGATACATCGGCTTTTAGATCATAATGTTTCAAATTTATTTTCATATTTTACTAAAATATGTATTATTATTAGTCACCGCGTCTTATTACCCGTTCGGGTTATACGCACTTACGCTAATGTGAAATGGTAGGGTGATTGTGAGTTGAAATGAAGGACCTACAGTTTAACGTGGAATCCGAACCACGGTGGCGACCTGGCATTCCCCACATTCACAAGATGTCTTGTCAGAGGTGAAGGAAGAGTTTGGAAATCAGATAAATCTGTGCCGGGACCG
This sequence comes from Timema cristinae, assembly GCA_039000515.1. Classification (NCBI taxonomy): domain Eukaryota; kingdom Metazoa; phylum Arthropoda; class Insecta; order Phasmatodea; family Timematidae; genus Timema; species Timema cristinae. The sequence goes on along the minus strand of JBCFYV010005849.1, from coordinate 9,514 downwards.
AGGATTGAACCCCGGCCACCAGTAACAGAAGTCTGACACCTTACCCCTAGACCGGCAGTTCACCCTAAAATATGTAGCTTTGATAATAATGGGTGTAGAGTTAGCTTAGATATGATATGATTGCGGCCATTCCAGTGTTGGGGAATAAACCCGTAATACCAAAAGAACCGGGTTTGGTTTCATAAAAAAGAAGAAAACATAACTTTTTGTTCATCTTTAGTAATTTTCTTAAAACAATCTTTCGAACAACATTTTATCACACTATAAAATGGTTTAATTAGAATTTGTTTTTTGTTTATTGGAACACGCTGTTGTATAGGCTTCCCTGGAAATACGTTTCAGTTTAATTTCTTTTCTATCTCCTAATACCTGTTTCTTTCCCTTCCTGCTTGAATTATTAATCTCTTCTTTCTCACTAACCACAATGTCAGACATTTTACTCTGTTTTATTGTAATAGTAAATAAAAGAATGAAAATACATCCTCACTATTATATGGAGCAACTCAGACTGATGATAACAGCTGATGAATTGTTTCACACTGCTATCTATATTCAAGATATGCAAACCAAACTTTTGCAAGTGTACCAACATAAGTATGGCGGAACATAAAATGCAATCTCCTTAAAAAGGACCTATCTCTAGATAGTCCTCTTTTACATAGAACTCCTTTTTTTTATTGTTGGTGGTGCAACTTCCAAGTGAGATAGTGGGTCTCAGGTCCAATTCCTGATATGTACAAAATATGTATCGCTGATGAAATTGTGGTTTCATCTGATGAATTGATGGTGGAAAGGTCTTTCTGTGTGCTGTGTATTTTATATATATTAATTAGTTTCTAAGTTTTGTGCTAATTCAATAAATTGTTTCATTAAATGAGTTATCTTAAAATACTTATAGTTATATTGTTTTAAATATTCTATTTAATATCATATTCTAAAAATTGATATCTAGATGGAATAATCCCCACTAAAATGCATAAATAATATATTTGGCTATTAGATTCTTCATTTATTTAATAGTTGAGATTCATATATAAAGTATTTAATTACCTATTACTAATTTGAACATAAGCAGACCAAAATCAATGGATATGTGTATTAAATTTTAGGCTCGTTTAGTCTGGTTTGCCGATAGCGGAAATATCAATATTTGAACACCATGTACCGTCTTTCACCCTCATCTATTTAAAACAAATGGAGCGTGCAGGAGAGCAGAAGAGATACAAGAAAATAATGTTGACAAGTTTATTAGTTATATCAAAAATAACAAACACAGTACAATGTTAAAGTATAGCTAAATAGCTGAAAATATTCACAATAGGAATTTGCTCTATTAAAGATATGACCCAGAGATTACAAAATTAAATTTGGAGTTAAAGTTCAGTTCAGGGTCCATTCAAGAAATCCGACCCGTGGATACCTGGTTACAAGTTCATTGGTGAGGTTCGCCTATAATGTCAATATTTCGAGATACTAATTTGTAGAGTCCTCGTACTAACCCTAGCAGCCTAAGCACATACATGCTATACTTTTACCTCTCCACTCATTATCAATATGAAGTTAAGCCCTTACTGGCTATAGGTAACAATTCAGCATGATAGCCCAAAATAAAGTTGACTCTATTAGACCGCAAGGCCGTCATTGTCTTTACCTTACAAAACTGAGCTTAACTACATATAACCATGATTAAACATCATGGGCTGTAGCTTTAGTTACATTTTATCAAACCCTAAACTAGTAAACCTTATATTACTATGCGTTACTAAGTTCAAATACCTATACATACAACTATGGTTAAACCTCATATGTTGTTATTTTAATAACCTTAACATCTGCTCGCCAGTATATCATAGACTTATAACTCAAGTCTAACCCACTATACAATTTTAGGACCAATTCTATTAATGTTTCGGCTAGAAGAATCCTATGAGGCACATCAACAATACATGGTGTCTGAGAGACGACAATCCCACTCATTTAATATTTACATAAAGAACCTGATAATTTAAATTTAAATACAGAGCCATGCTCTCAGCCCTAAAAATCAGAGATACAACCAAATTCCAAGTTAACGCCAGATACGCCAAAATGGCTGTCCCCATTATTTAACTCCAATGATTGCTCTCAATAACAATTTCAGTCTAACCTGCGCTAACATAACGCCACCAAAACATGTTTACACCTAACACATAAAGCATAATAAAAGTACCAAAGTTTAATTTCATATAAAGATTATTTTAAACCCGGTTGAATGTACCCCAAGTATGACCGGTTAAGGTAAGAGTGAAGATAGCACTTAAGGTGCACCAAAAGGATCTAAGTAAATTTTGACAAGCCGTGGATACGCCACTTAAATCCCATTAGTCATGAACTAAGTTAAATCTCTCGAAGTTAAGCTCTAAACGGTAAATTTAGAAAACAGTTCCCCCCATAATAATGCCAAAAGGAATTTCAAAGAATAAGTAATCCCAGAAGAGACGTCGGAGAACACCCTCACCTTAATGAGCCTGTGGTATAGTTAGTAGAGATTAGAAGCATACAGTCCTTTTTATACGATTTGTGAGCGTCGATTCTGACCTCAGAGAGGGGGAAATGAGGGAAGGAATAAATGAACGAAAGGAAACGAGCAGCGCTCAGGTGGGAGAAAATGGCAGCTCTGGGGTTTTAAAGATAGCGCTGATAGCATTTAATTTTAGGAACACCGGAAACAGCTCAAGTCAAGTTCGATGATTTCTTCTTGGTGGGGCGGGGCCTTAATCACAGTCGAAGTGAAAGAGAGCGGCCCCACTTTCAGTGTCCGTTGGGTTTTCTCGAGTGCGTGCGTGTCCAAGGCGAGTGGAAAGTGGGCCCGTTCAACTGGCATGTGGTGAGTTTAGACCCATATTACTTGGCGTTGAATTGGTTGAGCTCGTACTCGTTTGTAAGATCGTTACAACCAGATGGGTCTGTTGAGGCTATTTTTGCTGAATGATTTCCCACTCTTTCTTAAAGAAAACTAGGGTAGATTTTATTTAAACTATAAAGTTCCTTATTCTTACAATATTATCATAGTTAAAACATCGTGTATCCCGGATGGTTTTATAAGGCCAGAGCCTTATAAATAAAAGCGTAACAAAACTTACGTATTACGTCAATGGTGACTTTTAAACGTGGCATTTACACAAATATTTTGTTTTCTCAAAGCATTCCAACATTAAAAACAATGACATTTACAAATGACAGAAATACATTTTACTAAAGGTCATACAAATGGGATATAAAAGGCAACAAAACAATCTTTAATGTGTTATAAACAGTATGGAATTGAAAATCAGAATTTAAAACCTCTACCAATGTTCTACCACATTCTTTCACATATTGTAGACATGACATGAAAGGTTAACAGTTCATTTATGTCATTTTTATTACAAGTTTTCACTGTAAAAGCTAATTAAACACACCATTACATACATCAATGTAATTTATTCATTGCAATTATACACTTCTACATAGTGAAATAATGTGTCACCACTTGTTTAAAAAACTATTTTAGAGTTATAATTTGAGCTGTTGGCTGTTTTGCTTATATGAACTAAATGTCTGTGGGAAGGTCATAAAAACAAAATGTGTATAACTTCATAATTTTAGCTGGCCAATGTCATTTGAATACCAACAATAGTAAAATAATATCAAAGTAATTAAATAAATTAAAACGCTCTTCGTCCTGTGTTTGACATTACTTGCGAAAAAAAAACACATTACAATGTTAATTGTACTAAACGAGCTATTTCCCAGGAACAAGGTATCAGCGATACATTTACATTATATATCTATGGATGATGGTACAAATAGCAACTAACAAGCCATAAAACTCTGGGAATAATGATTGAACTTATACAGGGTGTTCCTGGATTAAACAGCCAAACTTTTGTAAGTGATAGGAGGAACGAAAAACTAATTGGAAACGTTTGTTGGAGATTAGCTACTCTCCTGCTTCCTTTTCGAGTAAAAACCAAAAAACTAAACTAAATGAAAATATAGGTATTAAATAAAATCTTTAAATAACAATTAAATGTATTTATTTTGTTCAAAATGATGGCTTTCAGCCCGAATAAAAATATTGCACCAAATTAATGACAAAACGAGTATGTTGACCGACATTACGTGTCTGTCGTTATTAGCACTGTTGCTACTAAAGTAGTCAACAAATAGTTATTGTTAAAAGTGTCAAATTGAATGAAATTTGCTAATTATAAACTTTAGAAACTGTTTTTTAAATTAATTTTTAAAAATTAAGTGAATGTTTTTAGCCAAAAAATAACGCAGTTTTTCGATTAATTCTACATATGTAATTGGATATTTCATACAGGACTCCTCCTAAATTAAGCAAAAGATCTGAACAAATTAAATGTCATCTTTATAATAATGAATTCCGAACAACTTTTATACCTTATTTGATAAATATAATACATTTGTGTCATTTCACTTTCTGTGCAGGAAAACGTGTTTTTATTGAATGTTTTACTGTTTGCTCTAGAAGGAAGCGAAAACAGCTTTTCTTCAAAGGGATATTTTGAGTTATACCAGCTGAAAGCAGACCTGAAGATAATTCACGGTTAACAGGTTGGTGAATTTAAGGCCTCTCTTCCTTGAAAAATAAGCTGCCTTACCTTGGATGACTAAGCCCTATACCTATCTTACAAGATACACCATGGTGGAACTAAATAAGGTAAGCTTGCTATATTTCAAGGTAAACATCTTCCGATACCTTATCTCTATCCATCTCGAGCATTCCATAGGAACTCCTATAGTCTTCTTGCTCCTATTCCATTGTCTATGCCTTCTCTCCAACTCATTACTGGTTTCCCTCGCCTTCTCTTCATCTTACTGGCTTCTAGTTTAGTACTTGTTATGGTAACCTTTTATTCCTCATTCTTTGAATGTGTTCATTTCATATGATTTGGTTTTCATATCGTCTATTACTGTGTATACAACGCCCCCCCCCCCTTTTTTTTAAAAAATAAATCTAATACGCTCCTTTGTAACTTTTTCAAAAATGGAGTACAATAGTTATAAAGATGAAAGATAACATCTACTTTCTGAAACCACACAAGTTTCAATAATCATTCAAGAAACTGACTCACCCCTGAACGATATAAATAATTAATTAGTATACAAGTGATTGGTATTCACTCTAGCACATAAAGACAAACACCATTCTTGGAAAGACTATTTAAAGAATAAAAATATGTATATAATAATATTACTGATCTTCTTGTTCTAATTATAACTAATTAATCTAGAAAGTTCTAATCTATGGTTTTGGTCTTTATAGTAATTAACTAACTACATATTTATTTTAATGTCTGAATATAAACCTGATATGTGTAACAAAAGTGTTACATTACCATAAACTATCAAGAATATCAGTAAATTATTTAATAAAACTGTTAAGTAATTTCTTTTAAAAATGATTTAGGATGTTCTATCACACCTATTCTTTTATTAAAAAAATAATAAAATCTTATGAATCAAGTATAAAGCAAAAAACTTCTAATTTCAAACATATTCAAAGGAGATGTGGTATTTTTTGACGACTTCAAATTCATTCATCACCATTTTTCCATATGCTACCAAAACCAGATTTATTTTAATAAAAACATTTACTTTGGTGGTTATAAAATTACAGTTTACAAGTCTTCATTAAATATTGAAACTACAGTATATATATAATTTACATTAGTCAGTGAATGTGTGGACGATAAATTATTAAGAAAGTGTTCTTGCTAGCAATAAAAAATTTCTTCAAAGTTTTCAAAAGTAAAATTATTTGTAGCTGTAGATTTTCACAGAAATCTCAATCCATCTTAAACTAAGCTGGGCACTACCCTTTTATTTAAACAATTAGTTGACTTGGGGGGGAATTCCCCCACGGTACCACTCATAATTTATATATGTCTACACATAAAAATGTTTTCAGTATATTAAGATTATTTAGTGTCAGATACCTATAAAAAGGGCTCAGAGTCTAGTGACGTAAAAATGGTTTTATAAAAGACCTATAAAATACCTAAACATTCTAAAATATGACATCAATTTTTTTAAATGACCTAATGATTTAAACAAAAATTTGTACACGACTACATCCAACATGAACATTACAAAAGAAAACTAAATCTTATAAAGGCAATGAAAAGCCTTTAATAACTTAACTGTGGCATTTTTCTTAAGTATAAAAGTGATTTACAAATACCTGTTCAGAAAAATATGGCTGTTCCCCTGCCAAAGCAACCAACTCTAGTTTAAAATTTGCAATATCTCACTGTAAATATACTGTACATTTCCAACGTTATAAGCCAGGAGAATAGAAAGTTCAATGCCCTCATTATATTTTTATTCCGACAACTGTGTGTTGTAAAAGGTATGATTGAGTATTGATGCATTTATAAAATATAGATAGAATTTTTTAAATATACTTATTCATCATAAATGCCTAAAACTAAAAAAAGACCCAAAAAGAACGCAAACCAAGAAAACATGGCCTAAAAATCCAAAATGAACAAAAAAGATTTCCGCAAAAAGGAGATAATGAATAGAATGTACGAATGCATGCGCATATTCTGTGATGGGGCGAAATAAAATGGTATGTCATCCAAATCCTAGCCTTGCTTATAAAACTGAGGAATGTATAGAGATTTCATGGGTCGACTTATTGAGCGTGGCAACCTTTGTTTACAATAATTATTAGCATGCATTATGCACACAAGAAATAATAGACAAACCACACAACCGGTAGCGTGTTAGAAGGGCATTTCTAGCTAAAATATTAAAGCAATGGGGTAGTTTTCCACCTTTTATATCTTAAATATGGTTTTCCAAGCCAGTCTTCAGATGAACGCAAGAGCATCAGTTTAATTTTCATCCTTTCCTAGTTTTCTTCACACAGTGAAATCGAAGCTTCTTGAATATCCGTAAAGGATATCCTGGGATTTAATGACAACTTTTTCTCTTAATTTAAAATGTTTCTCATCTAATTCCGCTATGGTCATGACATATATTCATCTGTCGATCTCACAGTATGAATAAAAATAAACTCTATGTTTGTACCGAAGCAATTATTTATTTTGGCCAAACAAATGTTTTGCTATAATAATTGTAAAAAAATCACCAGCTTTTTCTTACCTAAAGTTTAATTCCCTGACTATGAATATTTTTCCTGCATCGCCTGGCAAGTGTACTACAAATCATTAACATCAAATCTTGTTTTCTGGTGAGAGAAATATGAGGAGGTCTTTGAGCCCCGGCTGAATTTATTTCATAAATTTAGTTAAGGATTTGTGACTTTAGGTCTTATAATTTTAGGTCCACTGCCACATGTCTCTATATTCACGCTAATATTGTAACATTTCCTCTATAACTCATTAGTGTAGTTAAAACACTCACAACCCGAGCGGGTAGTAAGACGGTGTAAAAACGGACAGAAAACATTTAGTTGAAAACGTAGTTAATTTACCAGAATGTTAAGCCACAACCCGTAATTTGATAATACCTACTTTTTTTTGTTTGAAGTGTTTGTAATAAACTAATTCAATCATCCCCTCTTTTTTTTTTCTAACAATGTATACATGTGAGTTCGGATGAACCGTTGGAGTTAAAGCTGTTCCCGTGGGAACAACAACAACAAGTAAAACAAACAACAGCAACGAAACAAAGCTGTGCCGCAAAGTTAAGTCTCTGTGGGGGCCTACAGAAGTTACATCTAGCCCTCCTCTCTCAACATTTCACGAAGGGGACCAGAAACATGGGAAGGGGGAAGGAGAATTTGAGTCGCGTCGCTCTTTCCCCGGCCAACGACGTGTCACAGCACCGCGACGCTCCTGGCTGGATGCGTCGTCTCGTGAAAAACGCGTAGAGCATAATTTATTCTCTTTTTCTCCCCCTAAAGTCATCTCACTTGTAATAATAAAAATAATAATAATAATAATAATAATAATAATAATAATTATTATTATTATTATTATTATTATTATTATTATTATTATTATTATTATTATCATCATCATCATCATCGTAGTCCTCACTTTTTTTCCTTCCTTGTGTAAGGGCTTAAGTGTCTCCTCTGATAATTCCTCCATCTTTAAACCCCCTCTTTCTCCTCCTCGCAGACGCCTTAGAGCCCATCCGAGAACAATCCATATTCAGGACGGAAAAAATTCCCTCTTCCTTCCTTCTTCGGAGACTCATATCCTCTTTCCTCAAACTTACAGGTGACCAGTCAAATTTTCTTATAAAGAGCCTTATTGAAAATTTAGGAAAATCGGTAGATCTACTTTCACGTAACCCACTTCGGTGGCTGCATGGTCTAAGGCGTCACGTTCTCATCCCTGCGTCATTCTTTTCATATAAGGTATAACTGCCGATGATAGGAAGATCGTGGTTTAAATCCCTGTTGGGGTGTACTGAGGGGGTTTTCCCCTAAATAGTTTTCCAATTTCCCTTCACGCAAATGTGGGTACATTTATTCTAAATATAGCTTTCCTCATCCCTAGAACATTAGCCAAATTAGTTCATAAGCGTACAATCCAAACGGGTAGTGTGACGTGGTACATAAAAGCTTTAATGTATTCATACGTTAAGTCATGTTTTTGGTGTTGTACTTTTGATGTAATCAATACATATGAAATAACATTAAAAAATAGTAAAACTTTATTCATTTTAGTCGCAAAAATGTGTTTGTAATTTCTAAAAGGCTCTTTCAATGAAAATCTTTCTGTATCATTCCTTTTCATGGGATTTTCCCCTTTGACCATGTGGTTTAAGATTCTAGTTCCTTTTGCCCTTCACATCCTTTCCGTTTATTCTCTCACCCTTTAAAAATTTACCACTATTTCCCCATTTGGTTCCGACACTCCTTTTTTAACTCTCCTTTTCTGACACTCTTCTAGAGATCAAGGTAAAAATTAGTGTGAAACAGCTTTTATTATATTTTCTTACTCATTATTTTTATATATAAATTTAATTCAAACCAAGTTTTATTAATAAACATAAAAAAAATATAGTTCAAAAAATGGGGAATTTATTATATATATAATATCTGTCTGTTCTGGGAAATGCCGGAAAGTAGATTTGGATGAGGCCACGGACCTATTTCGCTAAACACTTAAATTGTAAAAAAATATTTTTAATAGGAATTTTATTTCTGCTCCATTTAGCTATATCCGCGATTATTGCATTTAATTTTACTAATGTTAGGGGTGATAAGGTAATTTAAGAAGGGAATTTTCCCCTTTTAAATTGGGGGGAGTAAAAAAATATTATTTAAGGGAATTAAAGGGGGTAATATAGAAAACACTCCCATTTTTAAAATTACCCACGTTGATGATTATAGTATCATGTAATTATAAAGAAAGGGTAAAAGTGTAATTCATCAAGGGGATAATTCACCTCTCATGTAAACTAAGGGTACATTATTTGGTAAAATTTAATATTAAAATTTTTTTAAATTTTTTGTTTAGGTTTATTCATCAGCAAAATT
>JBCFYV010005848.1:0-12435 GCA_039000515.1 Timema cristinae | reverse complement strand
CATTTCCACAAAAAAGTTATTAGGTCATTTTAGTCAGGTATGCCTTATCACTCTTTTTTTGAGCTAAAGAAAGCGAGCGCACCTACCTGGCCGGGTTCTCTACTCTCTATGTGTGAACCCTTGAAAACCCCCTGTGATACGTAATCAAAGGGCTGCCACTGACACTACCAAACAATTTTCACCCATTATTTACAAAAAATTTTTTAAATCAATCAAAAGAAATTTTAAGTGGTACTTTTTTACTTATTGAAAAACAAAAAATCATCCAACCCCAGAAGACCTTGCAATGACTTTTACGCATCAAATTTGCTGGCAACTTAACAAAATACCCTAATTAAAGTTCACTTCCCAACGGTATTAAAAATTTTAAAAGTAAATTAAACCCTAAAAAATATATAGGAAAACATTAAATGTGAATTTGCCCATACAAAATCATGAAAAAACAATCTTTAAATATAACACATGAAAAAGAATATTCTAAATGAACGTTCTAAATTGGATGAACAACTCCTTTTAGAAATTTCCTTCACAGAAATAGAGGTGTACATTGAAATCCTTCTAACCAAGCACCTCTGTACCGCAGGCGACATCCTGTGCAGTACTGGCCACGTCTAGTAAGTTGTCCAATAGGTCAATACGTCAATAAATAACTTTTTTTTTATCCCCAGGCTCAGGGCTAACAGTAAGGGTTAATGTAAGATCATTTTTTCCCGATATTTGACTGCAAGTTACACGCTCAAGATTTTCAACAAGCATCAGAGGTTGGGGATTTGGTCGATTTCCCCGATATAGGGTAAAAAGTACTCAAAATCTCATTACATCTTCACAGAGATTATTAGATAAATAAAAAACCACAAAACGCCGAAGCCAAGAATCAAAAATGCTAGGGGTAAGGGTTTTTTGGGATATCAAATATTGTTTTAAAAACATCATCAACGTTCCGAAATGACATACTATCCCCAAGTGAACCCTCCTCAAGGGGGGGATGCTCAAATAATATAAATAGTAATAAAAAAAAGGGGACAACAATAGAAGTATGCTATGGGGTTCAAGGCTTTGAAATTTTTACCCAAAAAATTCCCAAACCCAAGCCGCAACTCAACCTGTTTCTTTGGGTTATTCAAAAGGGGCCGCTACCTCTATTATTATATTATTATTTTAGCACCGCGTCTTTCTACCCCCGGGGTTTATACCACTTTCCTAAATGTGTAATGGAAAGGGGATTGTGAGATGAAAGAAGGCCTACATTTAACGTGGAATCCGCCACTTTTTTAGTCCCTGGCAATTCCCCACATTCACAAGATGCTTTCAAGGTGAAGGAAGGTTTGGTAACAAAAACTGTGCCGGACCGAGGATTGAACCCCGGCCGCCAGCCAGAAATCTGACACCTTTCCCCAACCACCAGGCCCAATGTCAAACCCCTAGAAAGCGTAATATTGCAACGTCCTTTTAGCTCACAATAAATTAATAAAAATATTAGATATAATACCAGGGTATGAGAGGTATTATAAAAATATTATATAAGTTGGTCAGTCGATATTATTTCAACGCCAATTAGATATTTAACAGTTCTATTCAACAACATTGTTTTTAGTGAAGATGTATAAAAAAAAATAAACGAAATTTATAACCGCAACGAATTTAGCCAAATTAAGGTGAAATATTACAATTAATTAAACTTAACAAAGATATTTATAAAAGTATTAAATGTAAATTTAAATCATTAAAATTATGAACATAGCCAGACGGCATTACAACAAGAAAATTTAGTTAAACGTAGTTAATTTCTAAGTCCATTTGATAGGGCGCCTTTCTTATATGCAAAAAATAACGACAAGATAATCTGTATTCAATTATAAATATTCGTCCATGAGAACTAGCATGTTGCAAAACAACAACAAGAAATATAAATTCAAATATTAAATATCTCCCCATCAGAACTGGCATGTTGCAAAACAACAATAAAAAATCTAAATTCAAATATTAAATATCTGCCCATCAGAACTGGCATGTTGCAAAACAACAATAAAAAATCTAAATTCAAATATTAAATATCTGCCCATCAAAACTGCATGTTGCAAAACAACAATAAAAAATCTAAATTCAAATATTTTATTAGTTCACGTGAACATTATTTAAATATAGCTATTCAAGGAAACGATACCCATTAAACATACTTATCGATACAATCGATTAACTATAAATCAACTGGCGATAAGATGCCATCACCTAGCAACGAAGCGACATCTAAAGAACAATAAAGTAATTTTCTAATAGTCTGATTTATTTCTAAATTATTTCGAATCTTAGGAAAATAGGTCGAAAAGAAATTTTGGTAACATCTTACAGTTAAAAAAAAACAAGTTAAATTTGCCTAGAGTGAATTTAGACCTTACATTTTAAGTAGAAGAAAGCCGGAGCTTATCCTATCTCAGTTACGACTTAGGCCCAATTGTAAATTCTGTTGGCACAGGCGCCAGTATATATACCATAAAGCACAGAAGAGGAGAGATGGTAAAATTAAGGGGAGGTCACATTCTAGATCACCAAGGAATACATAGTTTTAGCGCATGCCAACACAGCTTCGGGAAGGTCCGTGGCCGTTCGGGAACATTATCGAAGGGGATATCTTCACTGCGCATGTCAAATCAACTCTAGATGTTCGTTGCACTCACGTCACATTTTACCCTGCCAGTGTTCTATTTTCCCGGTACCAGCGAAGGTGCGTTCCGACGGTTTTGTGTCGTTCTTCCACGCAGCCCCAGTCAGCAAGCAAACGGGGTAAGTCTCGTCTATTTTTGTTGTTTAGTGTCTTTCGTAAACCATCCGATGCTACACAAGCACTTTTCTACCAACATCTAAAAAGGAATAACCTGTGTCACATCCTGTGAAGCAATGAATAAATAGAACCAGCTCGGTATTCCACGGGAAGTTGGGTGTGTAATTCATTAACAGGAATATATTGTACATTCCTCCCATTCAGTACTCAATCCATAGCTCTTGTAGGTCAGAGATTTGGGAGAATGCTTGCATTTCTATCACTAAAAACATACAAATTAACTTTTTACAATAATCTTTTCGTGGCTGTTTTTGAAGCATCCTATGCATGCAAGAGAAGATGAAGGCTGGCTGCTATTGAGAAACTTATTCCATCATCTGAAGTAATTACTATTTCTTTATAGTGCATAGCACATTTACCCCATCTATTTCCATTGCTGTCAAATAAGAGTCAAAACAGTTCTTCCCCCTAGGTGTCTTCCCTCCAGGTTTTATAGCTATTCTCTTACCTAAGCCTCTCGACTGTATTGTGTTCCTCTTCATACTATCTTGCAGTATACTGACTGATTTAGGTTAGAAATACATAAAAAAGTAGCATACAAAACTAAATCACAATGTATTAAGTGGTTCTTGTAAATAACTGGGTGAAATTTGTAAGGTAGTGTCAGATGGCAGCCATTTTGATTACGTCATCACAGATCACCGCAAAGGTTTCTGTGAGCGTCTCGCGCGCGGTTGATTTCGTTTCTTGAATATATAAAGAAGAACTGTAACTAAATTGGTGCTGGTATCCAGAAGTGAAATATTTCTACATTATTTTCCTATAACAGTGTTCACTAATAGGTTCGCTTGGGGGTAGGTAGCTCTAAACAGGTATGTGTTTGCACTGTACTTTACTTATCTAGGCTTAATATGTGGTATGTGGATGTACATTTTTCATAGGCTTATTTATATTTATATATGCATGTGCTATGTTGATTTAACTAAACTTTATTTGGGCCCATATTTTACTTTCTCTCTATCTTACAGGGAGAGAAAGTATGGTGATCGTCAAAAAAATCTAACTCAAGATTTTGATGAAACTTGACGTTTCATGACTCCCTGAATCCGAAAAAGTGGTATTTGAATTTCCGTCTGTCAGTACCTCCAACTAGAGCCTAAACTATTTTACCGATCGAGCTAAAACTTGGTATCTAGGGTTTTCTTAGGGTTGCCCAGAGGGGTTTTTGGATTTGGATATCTACCCCTAAAATTAAGGATAGTTTACTGAAGGTCAAAAAGACAAAAAGTCGATTTTCTCAAAATCGTCCCTAACGATTTTGATTAAATTTCATTAAAAACCTTAATAAATATTCCAATTTTTCTGTACGTAATCAGCTATTTGATGTTGGCTCTTTGTTTAAATGTGATGCTCTTTTCTTCTAATTATGTTTCTACAACAATTATTGTTTACTTTCACTAAATCTTCTCTTACGATTGATATAACAAAGATAAAGTTTTGATTTGAATAGCTGTTCGGAGAAAACTATTATAATTAATTTGTATTAAATTGTATATTGTATATTGTATATTTGTATTAATTTGTATATCGCTTCTAAAGTATTTAATTTTGTTTCACGGAAGTGCAAATGTGTATTTTTTTCCCCAACAACTAAAGCATTGATCTATTTCTCGTTTAACTTAGGTTTGTTGAAGAAAACATCATTAATTTAATAATGTGTTTCTTTTTATTATTATTATTATTATATATTATTTCGTTTCATTCATATTTTGATTGCTCCTACGCAGATAGAGTTTTTGTGTGGCTATCTGTATTAATAACGTTATTTTAATTAATTTGTATATATATTGCTTTTGGGTGTCATCTTAAAAACCATTCGGTTTTTAACCGATTTCATTTTGTTCCAAGACAGTGCAAACGTGTAGTTTTGCTTCGATAATTTAAGTGTTTTAGTTATTTCTCCCTTAACTTAGTTTGTTTTGGGAAAAATTAACTCTTTGTTTATTTTATTATCTTATTTGGCTTATTTTTAATTTTTTCTAATAGTTCAAAGGTAAATTAAAAAGTCACCATAATATAAAAAATGAATGTACTCTTGAGATTTTGAAAGGTGGTGGAAGAAAGGCAAAAGGAAGAAATTTTAATTTTAGTGTGAATAGAGAAGATCAATTTGGTAAACCCTGATAAGGTAGTGATGGGGACAATTTGTCAAAACAACCCTGTGTTTGATGATTCAGTGCGCAACACACAGTGCACCAGCAACTGCATTGTGGCTCTCTGCACTGTCTGTCTATCTTACCCCTCCTTCATCTTGGTCCATCCACCAAAGGCAATCAGGTCCACATTTCCTCCCTCGATAACTTCCGTTCAAAATTTGGTTCTTCCCCCCCAGTGTATCTTTCCGCCGACGAACTCCTAGTTCCACATCTCTTGTGAGCTTGAGCCATTCCAAGGCATCTCTCCGCAGTCCTTCTCTGATGAAATAGTCACGTTTTTTGTTTCCTTCAATAATGGTGTTTGACTGCTAACAACCTATCAGTTGCCCTAATCAAAGAGGACTCGCAATATAGGGTGTTCGATTCTCACAGCAGAGGTAGCCTAGGGGAAGTAGTGCCTAATGGAGTTGCTGTTACTTGCTCTTTCACAACTGTCAACGACCTTGTAAACAAACTCATCCGCAATCTCTCAATTTGTTCGACTACAATATTTTCATTATTGCTATAAGAGTAGATGTATTTTCCGAAATGCCAAGTGCAGAAGAGAGAATAAAAACAACCCAAGTAGAATTTGGATCTGAAGGCAATGATTTGGAAGAAAATACCATAGTTCACAATACTCCCGTTTCTGAAAGGGAAACAAAGGATTCATATTTAATATGGTTCGCTTCAAAAGGAGGGGTAGTAAGATTACACATTTCCATAAAATAAGAATCATTGAAGCTGCCAATAAAAAACTACCCCAAAATAGCAGTAGGACTGGAAAGTGAGGAGCATATAGAAGACAGTATTATTGCTAACATTCCCGTTCCGAGCTGCCCTCTTGGAACGGATACAGAGAGAACCAAAGAATATAGAACGCTGTTGTCGGTAATGAGTCAACTACCGGCGTGATATCCTCAGTTGGAAGAAAACTTGGAAAGGAGAAAGACAAAGAAAAAATTAGGACTAAAAGGTGCGTGAATGAGTACAGAAGTAAGGAGAAAGGAAAAAGACGTCCAGAAGATAATAATATAGAAAGAGAGAGAGAGAAAGTCTGTGCGTGCGCCGTACCATTTATTTTTATGTTGGTATTGTCCATGATAGTATCAAAGTAAATAAGTATCTATTTGTAAAATATTTTTGATTACAATTTTGATTTTGAGAATATCCTAGTTTTAGCGTCACCAGCCACCACTGTAATTAGTGAATCAATGATTTCAAATCATTAGCCTACATTTCACGAGCTACAAGGGGTCATACTTGCTATTTCAGGATTTGTGTGTACCATTGTTAAGGTAAAGTAATTAATGTATAGGGCTGAAAAAATATCATTTTCTAGTTAAACTAAACTTCACCCCAATTTATTAATTACTTTACCTTAAGAACAGTACATGAAAAGCCTAAAATAGCAAGTCCGACCCTCATAACCCATTAATTGTAATTATTTGAAATAATTATAATAACTATATATAGCTTAATTGTGCAATAAATATTGTATTGTCGAATTACCTTAAAATCAATAAGTCAAAAAGTGTATTAAATGTCAAATTTCCAGAGAATATCTTAGTTTTTCTCTGCTCCAGATCTCAGACCTGCACTGCAATGTATCTGCTGCTAATGTTGCGACGGAGGTCATCATCTTGTGTATTCTGCTGGAAGGAAGCCAAGGTGAGGCATCAAACTATTAACCAATCTTACACCGCTCTGTCAAAATGTTGAACACAAAGTTTGAGTTAATATTGCTATTATTAATGAAAAGAAGTGTATGTATTGATATTTAAGGGGGTAAATACATTATTAAAAGGGCATCTACTATATTTTTTACCCAAACTCTAGTGACATCGTTAAAGAAGTAGTAAATAAAATAGGTGAAAGAATAATGAGCTAGCTCAGATTTAAAAATAAATACAAAAAACTTTGGGTTCAAAACCAACATTTACATTTAACAACAACAAAATAATTATCTCGGGCAAAAGATTATATTTAAAAAATACATCAAATCGAGCACGAGATTCTGAATTCTTCCGGTAATGTTGGGAAAAAATAATTACTAAATTGGACCTAGTCAACAATGGCCTCACCTTGTGTACAACAATACTATAGTCTCCAAGGTCGGTATACTAGTGAACTGCTAGCAGGTGAGACATAGCTAAATATGAGGTTACTCTTTGGATGATAACAATACAAAATACAATAGATGGTAGTAACTAACCTAATAAATAAATACACTGTACACCACAATGAAGGTGAATTAGAGAAAATATGTAATTTTGATAAAATTTAAACTTCAGATAGCCCTGATTAATATACGTCTTTTAAAGAACAAAGTTAAAAATTACTTCTTAGTTTTTGATCAAAATCATTATTATTAAGAGTGAAAGAATTGTTCTTGTTTTATTTGTATACATAATCAAATAAATAATATAAGTGCATTTACAGTCAGATGTGAGTTAATTTACCTACCAAACAAATATTAATGTAATAAATCGATTTGAAATCCTTTATAATAATTAAAGGGATTTCAAATACATAGTCAATTTACTCAATGAGGTTATTAGGCGAACACAAAAACAATAAATATGAAATAGGGTCATTGCATTTCGTCGAAGCCATGACTCTAGCCAAAAGTTTAATTTCCAGAGTCAATTGTTAAAACAAAATAGCCTATAAATTTTAAGAGGAAAATGATAAGGTCGGCGATTAAAGTTAAAATAAATGTAATCCATGAATTTGAAGCAATAAATGTTTTTAAAAATGAATAAAGTCTAGTATAATAGATGACAAAGGATGAATCAAAAGTAAAATTTCAGCTTGATATCGCCTTTGGCGTTGAAAATGTTAGTGGATCAGACAAACTCACTTAAAAGTCAAAATCATTGTCTGAAAGTTATTACAGCTGTACCAAGTCGTCTCAGCTTGTATCGTCGTTTGGAATAACCTTTTGTGAAATTTTCCCTAATAAAACTTGTTATTCTCCCTTTACTTTAGTTTCGCTTGAAGTTAGACAAGTCTGTCTCGTTTGGGATACAAGACCCAGCTTCTTTTCACATCTACCGCCTCTCATCATTTATCGCCGAGGCCCCAAAAATATCGTTAATATAGCGGCATTAAAATAAGGTCGATATTTGAAATATGGAAATTAAAGTAAAAACAGAGAATATCCGGACAGAAAGAAATAATATCAAAAAGCTTGATATAAATTGAAACTTTTACTAAATGATACAATATCAGATATCTGACAGTGTGTAGGCATTAACAAAATATGGTCATTGTTTGTAAACAAACCCTCTTTCTTCTTATTTTTCTCGTGGGTTTTTAAAATTAAAAATGAACAGATTGGATGACGTATATGTGTCGTCACAGTCCCCACCACCCCCTCTGCAATTAGTCAATTATTTCTCTCTCGTGTTGTATCGGCCATCAAGAATCTCGTCGAAACACGTAAAAGACGTTAGAAATAAAATAACAGCTGATAAGTCTTGTTTTAAATGTGGGTAGAATATTTAGACTAAAACTAGTAAATAAGAGTATTTCTTGTTGGTCTGATAAAGTATTGTTATAATTAATTACAATGGCGTTTCCTTCGTCGCAATGCAATGTCCGTTGAAAACAATATGTTTGGAAATGAATAGAATGAGAATAAATTAAAAGGAGTATGGAATATAGCAGCATGGAATGCTAGTCTCATCAAAATAACTACAACACTTAAGAATAAAGTAAATCTAAATCAAATATAAACCGACAAAATTAAAATTCTTACAACGTTATTATACAAAATAAGATCAAACGCAGTGAGCAGTTCTGTAGTCGATCAAGGGTGGAGCCCTGGTACTTACCTAACTGCTGGGCTCGACCCAGGGACTCTGGGATACCAGGCCAAATAGAGTATTCAGACGGTCAAGGTATTTCAAGTACCACTTCCAACAAGGGGAGAGAATTGAATACATTCGCCATTGTAGCTATAAACCCCCAAAATAATACTCCACGATCTGCCACTGATCAATGCTATCCTTATGAGAAGAGTGACCCGACTGCTCCATGAGAAGGGGCAATGTGGGAGAAAGTCACCCAAGTTCACAGTGAGGAGGATCAGTGCTATTCTTATGGGAGAAAGTGATCCTCCATCTAGAATGAGGACCTTATGGTATAAAGTGCGCTGAAACTGTCATTTTAAACCACTACTGGTAGGTAGGTGTTCTAAAATAGGACTTTTCAAAGTGAGTCAGTGGTGGATCGGGTGATAATTATTTTGGGGGTTAACCATTTTTTCTAGTTTTAGCATTGAACCTCCTCACTTTGAAGTTGGGTCAAGTTCTCCACCCTTGATACTCCCCATAGAGCCAGTGGGTCACTTTCTCTTATAAGAATAGCATTGATCAGTGGCGGATTGGGGAGTATTGTTTTGGGGGTTTTAGCATTGAACCTACTCATTGTGAAGTTGGGTGACTTTCTCCACCCTTGATCCTTCCCATAGAGCATAGGGTAACTTTTCTCATAAGGCTCCCGCCCTCGGGCTTGTGGTGAACCACTTGCCACCCGGCACGAACTCCTTACTGACCGGAGGAGCCCTCAGTCCCCGTGAGCGGAAACTTTCAACTCCCCCAAAAAGGATGGGCAGCACAAGCCTGCCGTTGACGGCGGATCCCCCGCCGCTCGCCGCCAACTTCTTCCTGACCAGGCCGGTTGCTTACCGAGCCCGGGATTCTTCCTGGCCTCACCCGGTGGTCTTCTCCTGACCCCGATGCCAACACCTTTCTTCACCTTAACCGCAGGCTCCATCCAGACCGTAGACAAGCAGATGCCAAGTACGCTCAGAAAGCAAGGAACACGTAAGGGAGGCAGGACGACACCTTGCACACCCATCTATATTGTGTCCGAAGACCGAAGTCAAATGGCATGCTCTGCTGCACCATTAAGCAGAGCACGAGAGCAAATTCCAACACGTACTTACCAATTGGTCATACCAAGTGGTTATGGATCCTAAAACAGACGGAGTATCGAATTTCACAAAGATTATGAAAAAAATAACATATTATTAAATATTGGTGAGGGGAAAACAAATAGTAATATTGGGGAAACCGAATAAGGCTTTTTATAGTTACGTGCGATACACTACTCTAGGGGGGCTGGGCGAGAGCCTCCCAAACCACTGTTGTCACATTTTCGCTTATCCAAGCAGGGCTTTGGGAGGTCGATGGCACGGGACACCATGGTCGATGACGTAGTTCCCAAGCCCCTGGATAGGAGGATTGGTGGCTTCGGGAAGTCTGGCGTAGAAGGGACTGCGCCAGTCCCCGGAATGGTCCTTGATGGTAGGCATATCCAGGTCGTGATAAAAAGGGTCTCATTCTGGACATACCAAGGTGCGCCCACAATGATTCCTCAGCCACACGCTCTGGATAGCCTGCATCCTCCTCATATATGTGTCCGCCAGGTGTCCCCAAGGGGACCCCGCATATTCGAGGATCGGTCTGAGCAACTGCTTGTACAGCGTCAGACCGTTCCTTTGGACAAGGTGCTACGCCTGTTAAGAAATTTGGGCCTAGGATTCCCAGTTTTTTGCCTCGCCTTGTTGAGTCTCTCGTTACAGTGATGTCTCTAGGTCAGTCTGGTGCCCAGCGTAAGTCCGAGGTGCCTAACACTGTCCGCCCATCTGATCTGTTCCCCAAAACAGTTGAAGAAAGGACCGGCTGGTAGAACTTTATTATCCATGTGACGAGCACTGCTGCGCTCTTCTCCACGTTAATACTTGTCCCCGGTGGTCAGACACCCTTCCAACTGCGTCAGGTGCGTCAGGAGTCGCCTTTCCACCAGCTGCCCTCGCCACGACTCCGCTACTAGAGTCTTGTCATCCACATACAGTGCCAACTTGGTGCCTGGGGATTTTGAATGTCGTTCTTTATACAGACTGAAGAGCACCGGGCCCATCATGGACCCCTGCGGCACTCCAGCCCAGGTGCTTTTGACTTGGGATGTGGCGTTCCCATAGATAGTGTAAAAGGGTGCGGTGGGATAGATAAGATTGAACAACCTTAACTAGTAGAAGGAAACAGGTTTAGGGATAGTAGTTTGAAAAGGAGACTTTCATGCCAAACATGCTCGAAGGCTTTTGCCACGTATAGAAAGACAGCACAAGTTATACTGTTGATGATGAAGTTCCTCGTGACCTGCTCCACGAAACGGACCAGTTGATAAGACGTAGCGTGTCCCACCCAAACTGCTCGCCACCAAGATGCCCACCTCACGAACATATCGGATCAGTCTCATTAGTAGTAGTCTTTCGAACAACTTGCCTAGACAGTCGGCAATTTGTTAGGTTTGTAGGACGAAGCTAGGGCCGGGTCCTTGCCCGTTTTATAAAAGCAGAGAACTTTGGCGTGCTTCCAGAGCTTGTGTAAGTGACTCAGGAATAGGACGCGTTGAATTTAAAATCTACGAGGAAGTTAATCGCCTCCAAGGGTAGCTTTCTGAGGACCGCGTTATTGATACCGTCGGGTCCGGGGGCCTTATTTAGTCTTAGAGCAGCTATCGCCCGTGAAATTTCTGTCACTTCCGTGGGTTCAGGTTCATACAAGTGTCTGTACGAGACCGCACCGATGACCTGAGCCACGTGCGCAACGTGCACCGGGTCTGAGGGTTGTCAGTTGGTACAAATTGCGGCCCCAAGTGCTCAGCGAGAGCATCGGCCTTCTCCTGGTAGGAGTTGGCCACCCCGTTGCGACACACAATAGGCGGCCTTGGTGCAGGGGCCCGCATCAAATTCCTCGTCATTTGCCCCCAGGGACCTGTCCTGCACGCACAAGCTCTCAATCTTGTCCTACCAGAAACTGTTCCGATATTCTCGGACAATCTCCCGAACCCTGGCTTTGCGGCTCAAGTTGTCCTTGTCTACCCGGGGCCTCGAGGTTGGGAAGCCCTTCCCTAGCCCATTTTTCTCCCGGACGTGCCCGAGGATAGAATCGGGCAAGGAAACCCGGGCGCCCTCTTAAAGACGGTGCCTTGGTGTCGAAGCTTCGGCGACCCTTGATGGCGGAAGTTATGAGCTTCAACCGCGATCGATTTTGCGGGTGTTTGAAAGGTAGGGGTGGGGGGGCCCCAAACCTCCTCCAACCATTCGCAAACCTGTACCGGTCAGTGCGCTTAAAGGGTGGGATTTTCGGGAGGGGTTTTAAAGGCACTGCGCGTCAAGGTTCAAAAACAAGGTTTGATCCGAGCTATTCAGTAGAGTTCAGCATTAACTGCCTTCTGATCTTTGGAAACAATGAAGTCTAGGACGTCCGGAAAAAAAATGAGATTAGAGGGGGGTGGGTTTTGGGGGGGGAGGGCCCGAGCCACCAACCAGGCCGGTAGATATATGACTCGTGGAGCAATCTAACACGACGCACATAATCCAGAGCTCCATGAAGGGGGCTTAGCATTTTAAATCACCACCATTAAATTTGGGGGCTACCTCGAAGC
>JBCFYV010005847.1:0-12178 GCA_039000515.1 Timema cristinae | reverse complement strand
GGGGAAAAGCCCCCCTTTTAGTCGTTCTTACACAAGCAGGGGTTACTGCGGGACTATTCTAAACCCGCCCGCGGGGGGTGCAAATAAACATACAGTAAGCTACCCCTTTAAAAAAATTTATTTTAAAAATACAACAACATAATTAATACATATTTTTTGATTCATAGTGTTTCAATCCCGTTGATGAAGATATTGTGCTTTAAAACTAGTATGTGTTAAGTATAATAATATGGAAAGGTTTAAAAAATTTTAAAATTATTTATTCGATTAAGATAACTCAAGAATCAACAAATATAAATTTTTTTTTAGTAAAATACAATTTTGGCCCGATAAAAAAAAAAATTTTTAAAAAAAGCGCTTATTGTTTGTTTATAAAGGTTTTTTGAACTTAGCTTGTTTAGTTTATTAAAAACATTTTTTTTTCCTTATCCCGACCCCTGATATGGTGATGGTTACGAAAAAGGGAGGTGGTATGAAAAACTGTACAGATTCTCCAAAACAGTGTGGGGATGAGCCTTGAGATTGGAAAAAAACTTCATTTGTCCCCTTAAAAATTTATTTTAGTGCAAAAATGACTTCTATTCTAGGACCCTTTTACTGGGCTATAAATAAATTTTACCCACATAATGAATGGTAGGGCTCGCCAATTTTCTTAATTTTTAAAAACGATTTTTACCTGCCTTAGTGGCCGAAACTTTTTAAGGCACACTCTCGGTTAGACGGGCCCGCTGAGGACCGAATCGGGTTTCGAATCTCGGGCAACCCAAAAGGATGGTTTTTCCCAAAAGGTTGGTTACCCACTCTTTCACCGAAATGAGGGTAGTTACCTCTAAAACGCTTCCTTTCCCAAAACCCCCCCCCCATTTCAGTAAATATCTGATATAATATGATAGCCTAACAGGCAATAAGTGCGCGGAAAAAAAAAAATTATGATTTTTAAAAAAAATTTAATTTCCACTAGAAAAAATTGCCTAATTTTTGGTTTCTTGAAAATACATATTGAGCAAAATTTTGGGAAATTTAATTTTTTAATTTTATGAAATATTTTTTGGCAAAAGTCCATACATAAAAAAATGTTTTTTAGCAAATAAAGTGGTTAAAAAGTTGTAGATGAAGACCAAAAAAAATAAATTGAAAAATTTAAAAAATAAATAAGTTTTTTATGATAAAAAAATTAAAAACTTTAACTAGTAAATAATCAAATAAAAAAATATAAAAGTGTAAAAAACTGGGTAAAACGCATGTTTTGTCAATATTTTCATTTTTCCCGCGAGTTTGGGGAGTTTAAATGCAGCAAAAATAAAATTCCTTTGAGTTTTTTTTAAATTTTTTTTTAAACATTTAATGTTTGGGCCTGTGTATTCTTGTGAGTGGAATGATGGTGTTTAATTTTTTGGCTCCCCCTGCGGGCGGGGTTTTTTTGAATAGCCCCCAGTAAAACCCCCACTTGTCGTAAAAAGGGGGACTAAAAGGGGAGGCTTCTGTAAGGGGCGTACTTCGTGCAGGACAAACCTATCCTATTTCCCCCCCATTTACTCTTTTCTTCTTTTTCCCTTTCCTTTCCCCCCTTTTTTTTACTCTTCCCCCTTCTCTTTTTTAGGCCCCCCCCGCTTCCCGGGGATGTCTCGATAGAAGAAAGTTAGATCTAAAACGTGTCAGCCCATTTATCCTCGAAAGAGTGATGGCAGAAAAATCAAAAGTTTAAAAAGGAAACGCGTGAGGGCCATTATGATTCAGACTTGACCGACACACAATCCCAAATATTATGGCCCGATCCCCCAAAAAAAATACCGTTGAGTAATACGGAAATATACAGCTGAAGGTGGACCCCCCACGGGTTCCCAATGTTTGAAAGGGAGTGGTCAATTGTTAGACCTCGCCCCTGCGTAAGCATTGAGGAGATCTGTGGGGAGTTTTCCCCCCCCAGCATGCACCAAAAGTGTAACGATTCAAAAAAAATAATGGAAAAGAAAAAAGACGGATACGTTTACCCTCACATTTGCGACTCCTACCCTTCCAAAGGAGGTCCCGAGCAGGTTTCCCCAACGTCCCAGGGTCCGGGGCCGAAATGCCCCCAACCCTCGGCGCTGTTTACAGTGCCGGAATTTTGGGCTCGAAGGCGATGCCGTGGTAAGCCAACCTTTGCGGTTGTGGACGGGGGTCACAAAAACCCCAATGCGAGTCTCCTAAATACTGCGTCAACTGCAAGGGTCCCATTCCGCCTGGTCTCGGGCCGTCCAAAATGAAGGTAGAGAAGAAAATCCGAAAACAATCTGAAAAAAAAAGATCCATATGCCCAGGAAAAGAAAAGGAATACGTATAAAAGTCAAGCCCCGGGTATCAAACTTCATTAGCCATTGTCATCAAAATAAAAAACTGACCCAACGCCATTTGCGCATTAATTTGCTAAGGAGCCAACGCAAACCAGGCCTTTGGTCTCTTCTCGAGACTTTTTATGTTGTTTCCGGCCAAATTCTGTGGCGCCTAAATTTTTTTTAAAGGGGCCAAACCGCCAAAAAGGGGTCGTCTCCCCCACCTATACCCACCGAGGAGACCTCCTCGGGGAACACCCCCCCGAGCCCCCCTCGGGAAATCCCCCCGGGGCCCCTCGGGGTACAAAAAAAAAGGCGGCCGTTGTTGACCTCTAAAAAACCCACCCTCGGGGTTTCCCGGGGGTGGGGGCCCGAGTTGCGGAACAGGTGGGGCCGCAAAGGGCGAGTCCCAGGGTGCCTTTTGAAGGCCAGCCGAGACCGCTGAAAAAAATTATATTAAAAAAGCGTCGAACCCCAAAAAACCCTCAACAAGAACCCAAACTCCCCAAACCCCTCTCCTAAAAAAAAACCAAAGCCTCTCCTGAAGCAAAGGGGTAAGTAAGACTGGGAAAGGAAAGGGCCTAAAAAAAGGACCTAAACAAATATTTTTCCTTAAGGATAGGGGAAATGGTTGCGAGATAACAATTTTATACGGGAAAAATTCGCTACTACAATAGTTTTTGTAGGGGTTTCTATGTCGTGTAGGGAAATTAAACACTAATTTCTTCCCTGCATCCCCCCATATTGTGTTTGCGGGAAAACCCACTTCCGCCCAACTGAAACCCCATGCTTCGTAGGTCGAGTATATGTACCGACAACCACTCTTTGTGGGGCTAGGAGGTTGGGCTATTTTCGCACGAAGCACTATATATCATAAGAAAAAAAAATTTCTCGTTTCTCCATTGATTCTGCCCAGAGCCTCTTTTCCCTAGGAGGAAACCCGTATGCTGTTTTAAAACCCCCACCAGGTGAACGTTTTTTTTCCAAGAGGACCTTAAAAGGCCCTCTTTATACAACTTCCCCCCCCCTATATCATTTTTGGGGGATTTAAAAAAGCGCAAAAAAACCTGGTGTGGGGGTCAATTTTACAGATGCCCGGGGGAGGAGGGAAGGATTTTCCTTGTCTCGGGAAACCTGGTTAATGCCCGGGGGACCCAACCACTTCTCCCACCCCTTTAATGGTGTACCCTCTCCATGACTTAGCCCTATTTTTACCCCGGGGGTTGGTCACTTCCCTTTTTGGGAGGTTCCCCGGACCTATGGGCAGCGACATTTTTATTCTGCTTTCACAAATTAAAGATCCCTCCCATACAGCAAGGTTCCCCAAGGGGTTCTAAAACGTACTAACTGGATAAATTCCGCGAGCTGCCGATTCGACGGGAACCCCCTTCTCCTGACTCGATGTTAAGGGGCAATTTACTTCGAGGTATAGGGCGGGAGGGCCTCCAACCCTAAATCCCCGCCAAACCCCGGCCACCCTCCCGTTCCCTGTGGAACGAGGAGTGCCGGCTTGCTATTTTTAAAAAGTCCCAAGGGCCCCCACGTCTCTTTTATCGACTTTCCCAATCGGAGAATCTGGGTCATTTTCCCGGGTTTTTACGTGCTAGGCTCGCCGGGATCATTCGAGAAACAGAAGAGAGTCTTGGAGCAGTTTATTTCTACCCTTACTATTTTCCACTCCCACAAACCCAAAGGTTTGGGATACATTCGAAAGTACTAGTAGCAAAAATAAACATTTATAAAAATCCCCCACTTAGTCAAAAAAGTTTTCCCCTTTTCTCCTCCCCTAAGGAGGTCGCCAATTTATTGGGCTCGATGTTCGAATATTTTTCTTCACTGCGACTACCCAAAAGAGTTCGGTGCATAAGCGCGCACGAGCGCCTTACTAATTTATTTTTGGCCAAAGTTGGGGGGGGGATTATAACCTCCCCCTTTACTAAAGAGGAACTTTCCCATGGGGCTACAACTTCTGGCCCGGATGATATTTATTATGAAATGTTTTCGCCAAATGTCCCCTGGACGGGCGTTCCCCTTAACCTTCATTGTGTTTGGGGGAAACTCGTCATTCCCAAAAACTGTGAGGCGCAACCGTTTTCCCAATATATAAAAGTGGCAAAGGGAAAAATTAGAGCCAAATAGTTATAGACCGATAGCCTTAACAGCTGGTTCAAAAATTAAAAAATGACAAATAAACGAATATGGTGTTTGGGAAACCCGCAATCTCTTCCAATTTTCAATTGGTTTTTTTGCCCTAACCGATCCACGGTTGATCATCTCGTCCGTTGAGACGCTTTCGTGACGCCTTTCTCCAAACAGCATCTTTTTGGGTTTTTCTTTGATTTGGAGAAGGGTACGAACTACATGGGATTAAAGGCATTTAAAAAACCTTTTTAAATTGGGGGTTCCGGGGAGCCTCACTATTTTTTTTTGTTAATTTTTTTGTCAGATAGACACTTCCGGGTAAGGTTTTAAAAACATTACCCGATATTTATTCAAAAAAATGGGGTGCCCCAGGGAAGTATTTTAAGCTGTGCTTTTTTCCCATTGCAATAAATGGGATTGTGGACAACGTACACCTTCCGTCCCCTTCATGCCCCCTTTGTGGATGACTACGCAATTTTTTTGTATTCATCGAGTCCCACAGGGTGAAGACAGATAAACTCGCTGAAACAATTATGGGTTGTGTTCAGTTTTGTAATGGTTTTTTTTGTTTCTCTGCGGCCAAAGACTGTCGTCCACTTTCCCTGATTACGCGGAATACAGCCAGCACCCAAAATTTAAAATTACAAGTTGTTTTTTTAAAATTCTCCCAGACCAAGGTTCCGGAAATTTTTTTTCGATTTTAAACAACTTGGTCCCCCACATAAATACCCTGAAAGCGAGGTGTGTTAAAGCTTTGAATTTTTAAAAAGTTTTGAGGGTCGCTCTTGGGGTGCTGATAAAGGGAAAACCTTTATGCGCCTCATAGAGCCTTGGGGAGATCAAAAAATTGATTACGGCAGTTTTTTTTTATGGTTTTTTTTGCTAGACCCGCGTTAAAGATGTAGTAGTGCCTACCATGCTGGCATTAATGGCTACCGGGGCTTTCGCACCATTTCCCGTCGTCAGCATCTGTGCCGACGCCGGGAGCCCCTTCTCTTAACCGGGGGTCCCCATCTTCTGGGATCTTTCGTGTCTAAACTGCACTGCATGCCCGATCATTTGCCCACCGCCCTGTTTTTTCCCCTTTAAAGTTTGTATGAAACCAAATGGCGTGTACAAGCCGGTTGGGTCAGGTGCTATCGGGTTTTTACACGTGGGGAATAGTGCGCCAAAGGCTATTTCCCCATATCACCAGGGCGAGTTTCTCCTGGAAAATACGCCCTCCGAAAAGCCATTTTGATCTTGCCAAGTTCCCTTTAAACGACCACCCCAAACTTTGTAAATGAAGGGGGACCTTTTAAAGAGCTCCTCTCCACTTTGGGTTTCACGGATTTGGCGCATTACCTGATGGCCTAAAAACTGGGCCTCCGTGGGATGTGCTTTTGTTGTGGAAGGGTCCAAATTTTAAATTTGGGGTTTACCTAAAGAAACCATGTTTTTACGACTTAATTTTATTCATTTTTAAATCTTTGTGTTTTTTTTTAAACCCAAGTATCAACCTTTTCTGTCCTCATCGCACGGATTCCATGGTGCTCGTTGGCATTTTCCACTTTTCTCCCTGGAATCCCCCGGCAGATGATACATGTTAAAATTTTTAAAAAATTTATTTTTAAGCATCCGGGGTCGCCTTTTCTGGATTCCTGGTTTTTTTACGCTGTCTTCCAGGAAATAACTGGCGGCCCGGCAGCCAAGGAGGCAGCACGCCTGCCCCGGAGGCGAGTCTGGTGTCATGTTTTTAAGATCTAAAGGGTTATGTCCGCGTGGAGTCTTACGCACCTGGCACGAGCAGTGGGTCTCGACCCCTGCTCAGAACCAAGCCTGCGGTCCATCGGGGATGGTGTGCCCGCGATGGCCTCTCTTCTATACGAAAGTCTAGAAGAGAGGAGGTCATCGTGAACGAGACTCCGCGTCGCGCATACTTCATTGACCCATAGTTTTTTACTGAGGGGGGATCCACCTCCAGTGTGTGAGTTTTGTGATACTCCCTTTATGTGCATCACATTTGGTGGAGTGTCGCAAACTACCCCTATCCGTCTGGCTCTTGATTTTAAAGGTGACTTACTTTTTTTTTATTACGCGATAGTGCGGATGGAGTTATTGTTTAACTCCGTTTTTATACGCTAGGCGGATCTTTTTAATGCCATTTGAGTCACTTTTATAAAGTGGCTCTTTTGGATATTATCTCAATTATTGAGATCTTTTTAACAGTTTATTACAATTTAACATGTTGTTTTGTCTTTTTAACGTAATATAATTTTTACATGTGTCATTTTTAACGTGTTATATTTTAAAAAATGTTTGTTTTGTCTTTGTATTGGAGTGATTCATTTGGTGGTTTTTTTTTAGCAGGTTGTATCACTTAATTTATATAAGAGCACATTTGAGCACTCCTATGGAGTGTCTCAGATGGTGAATGTTTATCTCTTTCCCCAAATGGGGTTTTTATTATGTTTTCATATATTTCAAGGCTCTAATGACCTCGATGTGTCGATGGGCTTTAAACCATATAATAATAATAATAATAATAATAATATTTCTTATTATCATACTGTTCATGCGCATTAACAAGAATTATTACTAGCACCTGAAAAAACACGTTTGATTCTCTTACCCACCACTCTCAACCTTGCAGAACCCCAAAGTTTGATAGGCCAATGTCTAAAATCTCTTTGCCACCCATAATAGAGCCTATAAATCTGGGGGTTGCTGGATTAGACCTATATATATATTTGTTTCGAGACCATCATCACTACTCCTTGATAAATCACAAGTTTTTAAAAATATATTTTCTTTTACTTTGTTTGGATACCAGTTTCGACTATTCACAGTTACAAACAATAGAGGGTAGGTAGAATTTAGAGGAAATGTACATTTATTTTTGTGACGGTAGAGGAGGTGAATGTTTAGGAAAAATCATACCAAGTACACCCGGCTTGTACCTCATCGAAACTGACAAACAAAAAAATGTGATATTAAGTCCACATGCCTATTGAAAGTTTTTTTTGATATACATTTTTTATATTGACTATACAAATGTAACTAAGATGTCACAAAACAGAATCAATGTGAATGGCAAAATATTTGGAGGTTATGCTAGCTGAGCTTCTCGCCCAAACATTATTTCAGCTCCAGAGAACTGGGGGTCAGGCTACTATTTATAAACACTTTGAAAAGTAGCTTGCTTACTTTTTTTTATAATTTTAAAACCCCTTACATTTCTCTTTGAATCATGCACACGTCGAATAGCATTGTAATCCTTAAAAAAAATATATGTTAAATCGCCATAAATATTTTTTTCCCCCCTTCTGAATGTGTGTTGTTTTACCACACATTAAACCAACGTTTGTTATGTTTTAATTCTGACATTCCTTCTACATCTATCCAGATGGAACCTGGGCCTCGACTTATCCTGCCCGATTAGAAATTCCGAAAAGAGGTAAACAAAAAGCTCATTTTTTCTAGGAGGGTTGGGGGGTCTTAAAAAAAGATCATAGAAACAATATTTGATCCTTTTCCCCTTTCCAAGAAACACTCTTTTTTAATTTAAAAATCCTTTCCCCCCGGTCAGTGGTACAACAAAATTACATCTTGTAGGTGAATATTAAAAATAATGAATTGATAATATTGGAAATTAATAAAAATAGAGAAAAAAAAGGGAAAACAAACTAATAAGTAAAAAATTTTATGAAAAATGCCTGGAAATGGGTTTTCCTTTATATGTTTTGTCTTTATTTTTTTATCAATTCCCAATATTAAATTATTATTATATTATTTAGTTTTTTAGGAGGCCCTCAACACAATGGGTCCCCCAAAATTATAAAAAATTTTTAAAAAAAAAATAATGAAGTTAGTATTTGACTTTTTAGTAGGGGTGTATGAAGTCCAAACCTTTTTTAATTCGAAGTGAATCATATCAAAGTTTGAATATTTTTTTTTAGTTGTCTTATGGTTATTTATATTATTTTGTGCACTAAAGCTACTTGGAAAAAAGTTTTATTCAAAAATTGTTTGTAATTTTTAATGTTAATCTTACTATTAAATTTAGTATCACAACTTACTTTACGAGACTACAATTTTCTGTGATTTTTTTAATTTGTAATGTCAAAACAGCTCGAATGTTGGCGGAATAAAAGTCGAAGCTGATGTTTTTTTTCAAAGTTCAAAAAACACCCCTTGCTTTAGTAAAAAAAATAAATGAAAATTGTAAATGAACACCAAATTTTACTTAATTTTTATATCCTTCTATGGGGGAACCCCACTAGGGGGTGTTAAATTTTCCGGGATATAATGCCCCCCCCCCCCCCCCCCCCCCCATCTCAACTCCCCCCCCCCCACTTTTTTTACACCTGTAGCAAAAGGGGAGAAATTTTGTAAAAATAATAAAATCAAAAAAAGCCTTTTTTTTTTTAAAATATAAATGATGGCATATTTTTTTCTTTAAGCTCGATACTAAGAAAAAACACAGTTTTTTGTAAAAGTCTGTGAAGAATTGGTGTTTGTGAGCCCCAAGATTGGAAGAATGTTTTTGTATTTTTTCGGGAATAGAACACGTCCAACTCACTGTTGTACATTTTTTTAATTTAAAACAAAGGTAATCCTTTTTGCTAAAAAGATTACATTTTTAATGAAAAATTCATTTTAAATTTAAATAAATCTGTATAAAAAATTATAATAGATTAAACCCCCAAATAGGGGTTTCAATGTTTAGAAGGGGGGGAGGGGGGGGAAATGAAAATAAACCTTTTTTCATATTTGAAAGACTTTAGAAATGACAAGTAAAAAATTTTGGGTAACTTTGAAGTTTTTAACAACAAAAAGGGCAAAGAAGACATTATATTAATCAAATAGTGTATAAAGATAATGTGAATGGTAAAACATTATGTAATAATGCGATCATGATATAGAACAACCTAAATTTTTAAACCAAACATTTGACAAAGTAGGTTTTATGTTTTTATTTTTAAAAAAGGGGGGGATGCACACCGCCCGAACAAGACACGACAGAACAAAAAATTTTGTGGGGGTCATGTGTAAGCTCTCTTGATTTCATGCTTTTAAAATTTAGCTGGCGCACACCGCACCCAGCGGACCGAACAAAACAAGAAAAAAACGAACCAACATGGCTAACACGTTACAAAAATTCAAAAACTGTTTTCCCCCCCTCCCATGTTTCGATGGGAACAAAAAGCACCGAACAAATTTTGCATTGCGAATGCGCGACATTTTTTTTTTTACTATTTGTGAGGTGCTAGTGGCGTGGTTGGTTGTCAAGTGATTTTTTTTTTTTTTGTTGTGTTTTAAAAAAATGTCTGCAAAAAAGGATTTGGGGCCACCATTGTAAACTAGATGTTAAAAAAACTAAATAGTTTTTTGTCCCAGGGACCCCTGCTTGTACAATTTTAACCCAAAAGAACCACAACAAAGTATTGCCGACAAGCTGGGGGAGAAAGTGGGGGAAATACATGAAAAAACCTATAAAGTACCAAAAACTACATATTTGAATTAATTTTTTATAGTTCATTTGACAATAAAAAATTATTTAAAACGCAAATTTAAAAATGAATATTTACCATAGTTTTTTTATATTTTAGCTTTAACTGTATTTTTGTTTCCCCAAGCATAAATTTAAATATAAAAAATTTGCAAGAAGTGCAAAAAATATTATTTTATTTTAATTTATGTAGTATTATTTCGATGCTTTTGTGGGGCTATTTTAGTTAAATATAACCCCACGGGATTTTTTTTTATGAAGAAATGGTTTTTGTAGTTTTGATTTTTTTGGGGCGGGGCCCTTCAATGTTTGGAAAACATAAAATAATTATTTTTATATAATATTATTTTTAGGGAAAGGCTACAAATATTTATTGGGAAAAAAGCTATTTACAAATATAATTTTATATTATGTGTGTGTGGTTAATTGAAAAGGAAATTCAAACACGGTGATAAAGAAAAACCCCTGGTGCAGTGTTTATGTAGATTATTTATTTTTATAAAGGGGTAAAAAGTTGTCGTTCCACGATTTACTTTTCCCAATCATCACAATGCCGTGGGGCAATGCACCTGCATGGTAAAGTCCTCCTCGAAGAAAAGTAGTCCACCAAAAAGTTGCGAACTGTAAAGCTGCATGAAAAGGAGTTTGCTTCTTCCAGTATCTCAGTTTCTGTTTTTCACCCTCGAGTAAACAGCTCTTGAAATATGTCGGAAAAAGATCCTTCTTTTTCCTTTTTTTCTGATTAAGTTATTAGTATGGTCAAGTTTCATTTATCACCTAATTTTTGTCTGGGCTAACATAAGATTTTTAAATACCCCCAATTTTTTTGTTAGGATCCCTAAAGCGCATTCAACAATACGAGGGGGCTTTTGGGGCCGATAATTATAAACGCCTCTCATTTGTAAGGTATTTTCTGGCAAAGGGTTTTTCATGAGTTTTACAAGAAAGGGAACTCCCGTCACCAAAAAAACGAAAGGCATTTTTTTAAAAGTTTTGGTACTTTAGGAATGTCTGGGAAAGGGGGAATAGGGGAGCTTCTTTTCCCATAAAGATTTTTGCAAAAGTAAATTATGAATCAAAGCGTCATTTTTTCGCCCAATCTCCTACCCCAAATTATCAAAAGCATGATCGGCGTCTCCATGCCTGCAAAATGACGAGGGGAATTTTTTTAGTTGAAATAGGTGACCCCTCATTTTCTGGACACAGCAATGGATATGTTTCCCATAAAAACAGCACCATACATTGGGATAGTTCCAAACGTCTTCAAACCGCTAAAATATATGTTCCCACTTTTCCAGTTTTTGGTTGAGGCATGTCACTGGTGCAGGGAGTTCAATTTAGCTTGCATTTTTCCCATTACTTTTAGTCCTATTTGTTTCCCCAACACAGAAAAATTTTAGTGGTAAGATTTTAACATTTCTCGGGAGCCAGGTACCTGGAAAAAAAACGGTAAATATTAAGAATAAAGTTCATTATTTTAGAAATGCATTGGAATTTAACAATTCAAAAAAAGACTTATATAATAATCTATACATTTCTAGGAAAAAAAGTCGTTTTTAAGGTAAAATTAAATATTTTTTTTAAAAAAACAAAATTATGTTTTTTTTTGTTGTATTTGTTGGGCCATTCATAAAAAAACATAATTCACAAATATGAACATTTTCTTTTACACATTTTCCCAAAACCACCCACTTTTAAAAAATATTTTTTTCAGCTGCGATTGTCGTCAAGTGGGCTCTCTCAGGAATGCGTACCCCAGACACATGCGACAAGAAGACAATGACCCGGGGGCAAAAGGAACTAAAAAAAAAAATGGTATCTGGCGAGGGAATGAGTTTTCTCACAAATTCTGGGGCACAGAGGACATGTTGTAGCCTACTTCAAAGACGGCAAGCGGGGGGAAAAACAAATAAAAGACAAAAGATAGTTTTTTTTGGAAACTACGAACGTTATTTGCCATCAAAACCCTTTTTTTTCCTATATTTTTCCCCAAACTTTGTAAATATTTTTAGGTTTATTTTTTTTTGAAACTGCTGGTCCCCGGGGGCAAATAATACATTTGCATCCATTAAAATAAATTAAAAGGACAGAATATAGAACATCTAAAAACCTGTTTTAAATAAATTTTAAAAAATTAATTTTGCCTAAGGAAGAACACTTTTCTTTTTTTAAACATATTAATTTTCCTTCCAAAGGTCTGTTGACCTTTTTATTTTTTTTGGGGTTCAGCCCC
>JBCFYV010005846.1:0-13947 GCA_039000515.1 Timema cristinae | reverse complement strand
AACCATCGACTCTGTAGTTTACTTATAAAAGTCAATTTCATGAACAAACTACAAACTCCATGACTTATTAGAAAATTAGCAACAAATATTTTGAAAGATTGCACACTATTACCAAATACTAAATTATTTAGAATAATTACTACAGTAATGGGTTGATAACATTTTTGTGTGAAATTCAAATTCAATATTAATTTGGTCAATTACTTTTCAGTCTAGTAGTAAATAGCTTTAATTGTTTTTTTATCAATAAGTATTTAATTTCTATTTTTTATTTTCAGATCTCAGAAAGGTAAGACTTGGTGTATGATTACTATTTTGTATTCTAACTTCTGAAAATCAGGAAGCACGCACCTTGCAATACAATCTAGGGGTCTGTGAGCTCAAGGTTTTTCATTCGGGTTGAGCTAAAGTGAGCAAGAGCTTCAGAAACGTTCCAAGTGTTGAGTTTAGATATATGCTATTAAAACTTTAAAATAACTTGTTTCTTAAAAATCTATAAAATTATGATCTGGGCTTATTTTAGATAGTTTAACTTTTAAATAACCAATTTATTAAGAAGTGAAGAATAATTTATGATTCATTTGATATTTCTTGGAACTACAATTTTAAAACATTTTCCATAAAAATGGGTTTGAATGTGTGAACAACCATCATTCACTTCCCTTCCCATCTGAAGGACATGTTTACTTGATGCTGACCTTGACACTATTCCAGAAAGATTCAAACATCTTCATCTTAGATAAAGAAATTCAAATAGTATTTTTTAAGATGCATATAGTGCAAAGTTTCACTAAAGTTTACTTGATACAGTCTTGCACTAAGTGTACCTGATATAGTCTTGCATTAAGGGTTGCACCTACCCCCTCTATTCAACATCTTGTTGAAGCTCTAAATTAAGAACCCAAGTATTTATTTAAGGCTTATTTGGGCTCAAATATTGAGTTACTTGCAGATCCATAGTAATAGTGAACTGCACCTAAGATTCTTTTATTAGATACTAAGAAACTTGAAAACAAAAAGTATCTTAGATATCTCACCTTCATATTGTAAATGCAGGCAAATGTATAGAAAGTTGTTAAAACTAAAACCAAATCTCACCGATTTTATATTTGCTAACACGTTATTTGACTTTATTAAACTTAGGTAATATTTGATACAAATAGAGTTTGAGTGTGTCAAAGTTGAATCAAACAAGTGGTGATCTTTGACTATGGATTTTATTATCATTATAATATATGAATTAGTAATTTAGATTTAATTTCCGGTATTATTAATATACACTATACTGCTGATTTATTTGAATATACTGCCATGGAAAATTTTATCTTTGACATCAACATTATGATTGGCATGGCCATCATTGAGATTTATGATTATTAACATTTTCACCTCACCCAAACATAGTCACAGATATTGAATAATTTGTCTGGTGGTGTGGTTGATGATGATGATGATGATGATGTAACCAATGTAACACAACTCACATCAGTTATATCAATAGTCAAAACCCACTTCAGTGGTCGTATGGTCTTAGGCGTCACTCTTGAATAGACTAGACTGCCAATGATGGACAGATAAAAGTTTGAACTGAGGGTGGTATTTACTAAATGGTTTTCCAATATCTCTCCATGCAAATGTGGGTACACTTCCTCTAAATTCAACCTTACTCATCTGTTAACACATTAGCTTAATTAGTACATTATGTTTACCTATTAAAATCATATAAGGTTTACTAACCTTGATCACTGGTAGCAGCATACTACAGTCCAATTTTCATAAGAAGGGCTTTCTTTATCTAACAGCTCAGGCCTCCACCGTGGTTCGGATTCCACGTTAAACTGTAGGTCCTTCATTTCATCTCGCAATCACCCTACCATTACAAATAGCGTAAGTAGCGTATAACCCGAACGGGTAGTAAGACGCGGTGCTAATAATAATAATCTAACAGCTAGAAAGATCACAAAATCTAGTTTTATATATTCATACATAAAGTATGTATATTTGCAGCTGTCACTTTTGATATATATTATTATTATTACCTATTAACACTAATAAAGTCACACAAGAATTGTGTATTTTCCCTTCCCATAAAAATTAGATATCAGCAGTAATATTTACACTAACTGATAAAATTTGGTCCATAAGAAATGTAAATAAATGTCCTTTAAAAATGGAAATTAATTTTAACTTGCCTTGGGTGTACAATCGAGTTTTGAAATATATATAATATTATGTTATAAAATAAACATTGTTAGGCTCTTATAAAAATTTCATTGCCATATAAAAAAATACAATTAAATTTATAATGAAGTCTCAAATGATTTATAAATAAATAAATGCATACAATTTGTTTTTATAGTAATAATTTGTAGCGAGGTTTCCAGAAAGGTTTATTTTATAACAAAAATTGATGAATGTTGTGCAAAAAATTATTTATAAAAAAAGTTGAAATTATTCAAAACTTTCTTTTGAGGTGAGGGAGGGAATAGGGCTAACTAGAGCAGTTAAATAATTATTGACTATTTCTTTACATCATGCAAGAACATGGTGAAGAGCGTTTAGCGGCCATGTTTCACTTCACACTAATGAATTGGTGGATCTTAAAAATCCAATGGAATAAAGTAAAACCTACAAAAATATGTTGACTTTGTACATTATCATTATTAGCAACGCGTCTTACTACCCATTCGAGTTGTACCACTTACGCTCTTGTGTATTGGTTGGGTGATTGGGGAGATAAAATGGAGGAGCTACAGTTTAATGTGGGATCCGAACCACGGTGGAGGCCTGGCATTAAGATGTTTTACAAATGTGTTATCTACATACTTAACTAATCACACTGTTCCCTTACGTGGTAGGCAAGAAACTGTGCATATAGCTCAAAAAACAACAACTCCATACTTAATTCATTCTCACTAACTTCCTCCACACGTCCCTATCCTTGCATACTCCCTTCGCTTTAACAATATACATACACAGTCTCATACATGCTCTCTTATTCTTAAAACTCTTAAATGTTTTGTCTACAACATTTAACCATGTCTTACATGGTCTACCCCTTCCTTTTGATCCCACACACACTATACTTTCTTTATTTGCTTTGCCACTCGATCCATACTCACTCTCAACATGCCCAAACCAACGTAAGACACTTCCTTCACATTGACTATTGGATTCCCTTTCAAACCACACTCCTTCAGCACCCATTCATTACTGACTCTTTCCATACGAGTTTACCCACATACATTTCTTATATATCTCATTCCAACCACATTCACCTTGCACTTGTGTTTCTCCTGACAAACCCACGCTTTAATCCATAAAACCATGTTGGCGTCAATATACTCCTATATATTTGCATTTAAGTAAGTGATTGAGAAATCTACATCAGTGAGAATAAAGTTTATTGTGCATGCGTTGATCTGGAGAAAGCGTATGATAGGGGAAATAGGATATGTAATGGAATGTTCTGAGAGATTATGGTGTGGATGCATGGTTAGTAAAGACAATTAGTTGCTATATGATGGAAATAAAGCATGCGTTAGAGTATATGGAACTCTTAGTGAATGTTTTAACACTGAATAGGGTGTTAGACTTGGTTGTGTATGTCTCCATGCTTGTTTAATATATTCATGGATAAGTGTATGAGGGATGTTTGTGAGGACGCAGTTTGTGTACAATTGAACAATGTGAATGTGAGGGTGCTTTTATATGCAGATGATACCGAATGATGAGAATAAAAATTACTTGCTGCATTAAATTGTTTGATTGTGGCAACAGGCAGAATGGATCTTCGTATAAATGTCTCCAAAACTAAGGTGATAGTTTTTGATAAGGATGGCTCAGGAAATGACTGTAAACTTTCTACAATTGGAAAACTGTTAGAATAAGTGAATGCTTTTGTGTATCTGGGCAAATTTTTTGTAAAAATGGGCTATCTAGAAGTGGCTTAATCAGTCTAAAGAAATGGATGAAAATAAAGTTTAAAAACTCCACCAGTATGTGTCTGAATAAAGACTGAAAAACCATTCATGGTTTACTTTTTTGGCATTTGACTGATCTGGGAGGTCACAGCTCAAGTCCACTAGCATCGAGCTACTTCTTTCATTTAAATAAAACACTACTCACTCATTTAATATTTACTCATGTTATTTTTCGGCGCATAACACATTTTAATAAACTATCACTACATTAACAGATGTAAAACCAATTAGGTCACTGTGTGTTTTGCACCGAAAGCTATGAAATAGATGAATTTCTTTTTTGACATGCTTTTTGTGTTTCAGCCTTGATACACACTGCCATTCAAACAAGCATGATTAGCTAAAATAACTCTCCCAGTCGGGTACCCGTCATTTGGCCTAATAGTGTAGGCCAAACGCCTTTTTTGTAAAGTTAATTTTTAGACCATTTATTAAAATATGTTTTGCTGTCTCCGGAAACATTCGTTAAGATTTGAAGTGATGCTAATAGATGGCGAGGTGTGTAGTGTTTAGTTAAATAGTATATACTACCGTTTCAAAATATGTCTTTTCTCAATTTACTACTTCCCAAGGTATAGCAGCACGTCCATTAACTTGTAGTACCACATTTTGTATGTTGAACTTTTTACATTGCCAAGGTTTTGTACTAATTTTTGACAAGCCATCTTGTTAATGTGGGGAGTGCCAGGCCACCACCTTGGTTCGGATTCCACGTTAAACTGTAGGTCCTTCATTTCATCTCACAATCACCCTACCACTACACATTAGCGTAAGTGCGTATAACCCGAACGGGTAGTAAGACGTGGTGCTAATAATAATAATTTTTGTACCGTTTTGTACCAGAAATAAAAAGTTTTGTACCCGTACCGTTTTTTATTAATTAATTTTGAATTTTGAATATATTTTTTTTAAGTGCCAAAGTATATTTTATCAGTCTTTCTAAGTATATTTGTTTATTAATTTTGCTAAATGAATTAATCAATCATTCATTTTTTTATAATCATATTAACTTACTCGAGTTTGCCCACGGCTTCGCTCAATTTAAGTTGGGTAAATTATCTTATTTTTAGCAAATCATCTAAACCAGGTTTTCTCAAATTCTATACTCTTGAGCCTTATATGATCATAAAATTAATTGTTAAGACTCTTATTCTTAGAATAAAATAACTTTTTAACGTTAAAATACAAAAATGAGACATTAAAAATTTAATTGATTTAATTATTTTCTGATAAGAGCTTTGTAGAAGTTTATAAAAATAGTAAGGTTTTGTAAGATATTTATTAATTTTATTGCTTCATAGGCCAAACAGAATATTAATTTTTAGTCAATCAAATTTAGGCAAGTCGAAAGAAGTGAGAAATTGGTTCACACCTCATCTGAAATCCCTTCGCGCCTCGCAGTTTGAGAAAACCTGATCTAAACTACCAAAAATACAATTTCAGACACGTATGAGGCGAAAACTTTGTATGTTGATGAAGCCACAAATTAACTACTACCTATAAGAAGTAAAATCTATTTTATAATATATATATATAATTAAAATCTTTTTATATATATAATGCAGTCTTTGCATCAATATTTGCTCGCTTACGCAGAGACATTGTTGAAATGAACAACCAAAAGAAATAGTTTAAATTTACTAACTAACATAAAATTAATTTGAAAGAATCACTCTAGTACTAAGCACCAGCTTATCAAATAAATTGTTCTGCTAGTAATTGTTTCTATTGGTTTTTGAAAATTTTCCCTTCTCCTCCCCAATCATAATTTCTCTAACTCCCATTTAAACACATAGTTTTAAGAATACTTTCTTTATCTATAGTTGTTCTTCTAACTGCCAGCCAAATTTCAATTTTAAACTATAGATAAAAGGTTTTTTATAACTCCCCCCCCTTGATTTCATGGAGTTACATTTTAAAATGCTCAAACTTATTAGTTATTTGGAGTGGTGCATTTACGGGCATGCCAAAATTCAATTTTTAACGACACTGCACTGAGATGTAGTAGTTTCTATTAATTTTGTAGATTTTGGACCCCTTATTCCCTAACCCACTTTGAGAAATTTATAGTCTAATGTTATTTTGGCTATCTGGGATTTGATTTATCTTTATTTATCTGTCAAAATTTTATTTTTTTCCTAATCTCAAAAAGTGTTTTTCTCTATTATACTCCATCACCACTATTTCTCAGAATGCAATTTTAAATAATAATAATAATAATTTATTAATTATTATTATGTAAATGTATATTTGTATTGTTTCCCGTACCTAATTAATAAATTTAAATTCTTTACAATACAGAGAAGAATTAAATATATTAGTTTTTGAAAATGTTGACCTCCAAGCTCCCCTTCCTCCTGCAATCACTCAACTCACTGAGAAATTTCAAATTTTAAGGTTTATTTGGTCATCTTGATGGGTCCTTCCTTATACTAAGGCTACTAGAGTTGTAGGGAAGGTTCGTTCACTTTACCGGCCAGCATTCAGCTCTACCCTAACACGCAGCGCTGCTGTAACGTCTGCATCGTGAACTAGCCAAGCTTGCTTCTGTTCGGATCATGTGACTGTGTAGTGCAGCACTTTTTTTAAATTATTATTCAGCACCACGTCTTACTACCCGTTCGGGTTATACGCCTAAGTACTAATTACACTAATGGATTAGGAATTGGGAGGTTGAATTAGTGGAAGTGAACCCGCATTTGCGTGGAGGAAGAGTGGAAAACCATTGAGGAAAAACCACCCCCAGTTCACCCGACGAGATTCAAACCTCGATCTCCCCATCCTCAGCAGTAGATCTCAACACGACTAGCGTGTTAGCTATCTACGCCACCGAGGTGGGTTCGCTCGTTACTAACTTCTTATTTATGTCAAGTATGCTTCAAAGTCAATGTGAATAGTAAATGTTTGTATGTTTATGTAAGCTTTCTTATTATTTATGCGTGAAGGGTTAGAAAAGTGTCATACCGGTACTAAGAAAATGCAGGTAAGCGTTGTATCGTTGCCATATGCAATAAAAGTAATCTAAGAGATATGGTGTTATACACCATGACTTCCCTAAAGATTCTGATGTCAGATGAAGATGTATTCCCCTCTGAACGAGATGGAAAATGGAGTCATGATTCATATTTTATTTGCTCAGAATATTTTTTCACCTAATGAATATGAACAAGACCTTCAGCCCTAACTGCTGTAATTTCCTTAAAAAAGCAAATTAAAATCGCCCTTATTTGTGATGTCTCCGAAAATGTTATCCAAGCGGAAAATATATCACCCGTGAATCTAGGCATTGTATTAGATTTACGAAACAAATAGTAAGTGGTTTCTTGGCGGTAAACATGTCACCCCCAATAGTTTTACTTTATGGAAAAGTCCCCTTCTATAGTGAATTTAATTATTTGTTTAAATAGTTTACTTAACTGCAAGATTTCACATATGCATTTTATAACCTTATTAACCAAATCGATCTTGCTTCATTAATGTGGACAGTAGTCTGGAAGAGAAATCTCCCCATGCAAGGTGGATATAGTTTTATGTTATCCGTGCCATCTTAAAACATACTTTAGAAACATTATTTCTAAATTTAATAAATCACGTGGCTGTATGACACACATAAATATGTTTTGTACAAGAACATAGTTTATTGTAGTACATGAACAAATGTATATAGTACGCAAGTTAATGAAAGAATTAAGGTATTTGGTGACGTAAGTGTTCACTTAAATTATGTGTTAACTTTTCAATATAAATTTAATAACCCTCTTGTAAGTAGGCCTATTCATAAACCAATTTGTAGTATAGTGAAAATCTTGAATTTATATTAATGTTCAACTGAGTGTGTCAAACTATATATTTAAAGGGTAATATTAGATTCAGCTACATTTGTGTTATATAAGTTGGTAATAATATATGCCCCCCTCAAAGTTGGAGATGTTATGTGTCCTCCACCTATATCCCCACTGCCCCCCCCCCTCAGTTGGAAATAAAGTTGTCCTCTAAGATTGAAGTTCAAATCCCAGCCGGGTGTAACAAGGGTATTTTTCCCTTAAATGGTACCCCACTCTCAATATACGCAAATGTAGGTACATTCAATCTAAAATGTCACATTCCTCATTCCTGGTTCATTAGGGTAAATTGATGTATGTGTACAACTCAAACGGGTAGTAAGTCACAATGGAAAAAAAACCCATTGTGATGACTATCAAGAGTATCGGCGAAGCTTTATTAGTGTTGGGCGAGGTAGTTTGTAAAAACACTAATTTTAAGGAGTTTTTAGGTGATTGACTCCAAGCCAGTGGAAAATATTTGAAAATGGAATGCCACTAAAAGCTATTTGGGGTGTCCCTTAAGCATTTAGAAATAATAATAGATTGTTATAGAATCTTTTTGAAGTTTGATGCAAACCATCTTTCAGCTTCAAATTCAAGTATATCAGAGGGAAGTTTAACAAACTGGAGGAAGGCACATTTCGATGGGGGAGAAAAATTTGGTAATACCCACCCTATCAACCCTTCCCTCTTTCCCATTTCACGCTCAATGAGTGACACTCGATATAAAACTAGTGACAGACACACGTAGAATGTAGATTATTTCCTCAGAGTCTGACAAACTAACTTAAATCTAGAACAAATACAACATCCAGCCCCCTGACAGTTAATTCATCATTGTGAAAGGGGAAAAGCACAGTCAACCAATGATACGTTTTTCGGACATTCCGGGAATCGAACCGGGACATTTAGCTCAGTATACAAACACGCTACCAACTGAGATAAAGTGTCGGACTGTGTATTGAAATCAACATTTAGTACGTTTATGTGTTGTTAGCAAAATAATTCTATATTACGTGATAAAAAAATCACACCTCTGTACACAAATAAAAAACTGGTACGTTGGTATTAACGCTGTAAGCTACCTGGTCTCATAAGTCATCACACTCAAAATATAACTTGTTTTTGAGTGACGCGGAGGTCGGGGTGTAGTGTAGTTCTTCTTTTATATTCATTCAAGTATTAAATTATAAAAGACTTGTGAGATTTAAATGTACTTATTGAATGATCATAATACTAGTGTAAATATTTTTATGAGAGTTTGGCCATTCATTTTTTCTGGTACAAAGGCTCCTTCGGTTAAAAATGTGAGAACCCCTGGTCTAAGTCAATATATGTTAATGTGTTGAATAACACGCACTGGTAGCTTTGTCAGTTCGAAGTACTTTAGTATTAATTTTAACCGAAATTGGGTGGGTGCGAGTGATTCTGAAGTCTCTATAAAGCGAGGTCCTCGGTGTAATAACCATATCTTGTGTTAAGAGACTTAAAAACTAAAACGAACTTAATTACCAGAATGGTGGCTACTAGTTATATACATTTTCTTGTATACAATATATGGAAGCTATTATGGTTGTGCTTTTTCAAATGAGAATATAAGTGGCACTTTTAATATGTGTGTGTTTTGAATATAAAGTCATAAACCAAGTCTTAAAAAGGAGCCTATGTATACGACTCATCTTCTGTGTCTAATGTTTTAGTTATAAAGTAAATAATTTGTTTGTATTGAAATTATTAGGGTTTATGGGGGAAGGTGCCCTGTTTACTCCACCCCATTGAGTGTGCCATGGTTCTAAGTAAACGCTTAGTGAGAGGTCATTTTATCATATATGTAATTAATTTATAAAATAAAGATAGTTATTAAAATGGTTTTATAACATTAATGCCCTTTTTCTCGTCAAGTGAAAAAATCAAAAGTATATCCATTAGCTTTTATTTAAT
The DNA here is from genome assembly GCA_039000515.1 of Timema cristinae. NCBI lineage: Eukaryota > Metazoa > Arthropoda > Insecta > Phasmatodea > Timematidae > Timema > Timema cristinae. The sequence continues at coordinate 4,199 of JBCFYV010005846.1, read as the reverse complement.
TAAAGGGTACTAAACTTTTAGTTCAAAAACCTTTAAAAAAGTTTTAGATTATATAATGTTAATAATGAATACTTTTTGAGCCAGTGTGTTAAAGGAGTCTTCATTTTTTTATTATTAAGTCAATATAGTAAGTATGTATTTTATCTTAAAGATGTTAAATAAAGTTTAAATGTAATTATAATTATACAAAAATGTACATTTGTTATATTTGAATTTGATGTTTTTTCACTGTCTAAAATATGTTTTTCAAATAAATAGAGTAAGCTCTAGTAGTGTTGTTTTTTCATTGTATCTTCAGCAGTCAATGCTTTCCACATTTAATAGCAATTAGAAGGGAGGTATGAAGAAGATAGAATTATGAGAAGTGCCCTCGTTTGCGTGGAAAAAACGGGAAATCATTTAGAAAAATTACCTTAAGTACACCGTGTAATTGAGCAGGCCGGCATGCACATTTTTGTCCTCGATTTATTATTTTATAGTAAAAAACTTTCTTTCAAAAATGAAGATGAAATACATATTTAAAAAAATTAGATATTACTAAACTTACACAAAAATATACAAATCAATACATTTTTTAATCTATATAAAGCAAAGGATGAAGCAAAGACGAGGTACCCGGGCCCAACAAAAACGTGAAATCAAAACAAATTATGTTAGTGGGTTTTGAAAAAGAACCAAAGGAAAGTTGCCGGGGAACAATGAATTTTTGTTTATGTTTTACTTCAAGTCGTTTGCTTTATTAGGATATGGAGGGGGGAAAGGACGCTGCCTAATTCCCCCCCTTAAAGTCTCTTTTAGAGTGCGACGGGAAGAGAGAGAAAGAGAATTTTAGCCTGTTTGCCACGTAACTCAAGTGGGCCCAAACCACATTGCTGAAAAAATAATTTTTTTGTCTAATCGTTTGTGCTTTTTGTGTCATATGTGCCGAACATGAAATTTGTGCTGTAAATGGCCAATTTAGAAAATTTTTAATTGGTGGGCCAACTTGGGTCAAGCAGCCCAAAAACATATGAAAACAAACTAACAAAATTTATTTAAGTCAATCCATTGTGCTCCATTTTGTGCTCAAGTGCGCGAAAATGAAATTTTGTGCTTTTAAAATTAGAAAATCTAAAGAACAATTAATGTGGCGGGCCAACTTGAGTCTTTTCCTTATAAAATAACCTGTAGAAAAATTGAATTCAAGTGGCCGCCAATTTTTTTAAAAATCCATGTAACAAAAATTTGTTTTCACCATTTGTTTTTTTTTTTTTGTTTGTGCTCATATGTGCCCAAAATGTGTTTTGTGCTCATAATAAGAAAAATTTGAAAACGTTAATGTGGTGGGGTAGCTTAGCTCTTGTTGGATCCCTTTATTAAATATTATCTAAAAGGCCTAGATTCACAGCCCTAACGTTATTTTTTTGGGCACATTGAGCACAAACCAAGAAAAACGAATGGGTGAATACGAATTTTGTTTCATTGATATTAAAAAAAGTGGCGGCCCCTTTAACATATTTTTTTTAAATTTATTTTAGGGAAGGTTCAAATTAGCCCCCCACATTAAAATTTTTCTAGATTTTCAATTTTTAAAACACAAATGTTTAAATTTTTGGGGCCTAAGCACAAAGGAACCATGGATTGACTTTAAAAAAATTTTGTTATGTTGTGTTTTTCAATATGTGGCGGGTAGCTTTAGTCAAGTTGGGCCCCCCACATTTAAATATTTTTTAAATGGCCAGTTTAACACCAAAATGTTCATGTTCCCCACAAATGATTATAAATAGAGCACAAAAATTACCAAAAAAGATTTTTTTTCGGCAATGTGGCGGGCCAACTTTGGTCAGTTGTTTGTCTAGGCTATAAAAGGGGTCACTTTTTTGAAGGGAGAACCAAGCGATCCAGCGGTGAGATATTTTTTTTAACCCAAAATGCAGGGTTTTCCCCTTGGCCTCTGCTGCGCCATTGGGTTTCGGGGGCTTCTTTTTTCACGACGTTTTTTTTGCCCTAGGAAGTTATATCCTGTAAAGGCTACCCCAATTTTGTATTTTTACTTTTTTATAAATTAAAAAAAAAACCAAAGCAATTCCATAAAATCTTTTTTTATTTTTTTCCTGTTGAAATAATTCCGAGAATGCTTTGCAAATTACTGGAGGGAAAATTTTGTATATTTTTTAAACAAAGGACCCTTTTTGTTAAAATAGCCCATGTTTTTTAATAAAATCACCGTAGTAAAAAAAGTTACACTTTTTGAAAAAAATAATACTAATTTTATTAAAAAATTGTTTTATAATTCTAACAATAATAATAGAGTTTAAAGGTCTAGTCAAAACCATAATTTAAGTTTTTTATATAATATATATTTTTATTATATGACCCTTTTAATATTTTGGGGAAAAATTTTTTTTAATGGTCATTTATTTATATATTTAAATTTTTAAAACAAAATAAAAAAAAAAAAAGTTCATATATATCCGTGCGCTAAACAAAAATGGGGGCACTTCAGACAAATTTAAGTGGGTGGTTGAATATTGGTTTCCACTTTCTTTTGCCTTTCGGGAAAAATTGTCAAAAGTCTCCATAAATTTTAATGTACGCATATAATTTTACCGGCATAAACGATCTAGAATAGGATTTTTTATTGTTTTTGTTAACTTTTTTGACGTGAATTATTTAAAAAGGAAATAATATCGGAAAAACTATATTAAAAAAGGTGTTTTAGTGTTTTTTTGAATACTGATTAGTTTTATGTAGGATATTTTCAATTTTTTGATTTTTGTAACTACCCTTTCAACAGTTGTGCATCTATATTCAATGAAACAATAACAGTACCTTTTCACTTTTCCCAAAAATAACCCAAAGGTTTTAAAATTTAAATTTTTGGCCAAAAGACTTTAGGCCAACTGCCTTTAGGGAAAAGCCCTTTTGGGCCCAAACGCCTTTTAGGCCAAAAAGCCTTTTAGGCCAAAAGCCTTTTAGGGCCAAAAGCCTTTTTGCCAAACGCCCCTTTTTGGCCAAAAGCCTTTTAGGCCAAACGCTTTTTAGGCCAAACTATTTTTGGTTTCTTTTTGGGGCCAAAGCCTTTACCCCAAATCCCTTTTGGCCCAAATCCCTTTTGGCCCCAATCCCTTTTAGGCAACTGGCGTCCCCCCCCATCGAGTAGTGTTATTTTTTGGGGTTTATATTTGGTATTAAAATTGTTTTTGTGTTGTTAACAGTAGATTGCTGTCAAGTAAATAATTCATCTCTTGTGAAATGTACTGCTATTTTTAAATATTTTTTTTTTAGCAGAAGGGTTTCCCCATTTTTTTTTAGCCAACTTTTTATGGGATGTCTGAAGGGGCCGAAAAACCCAAACCCCCTAAGTTGGAGTGGTCTTTTTTTGACAGCGGCTGGAATTTTTAGTTACGTGACGCCATTATAAAACCGCATCAACGTTTCATGTTTGGTTTTGACTCTTTTTGAGTCAGCAGTTGTTTTCGAAAGATCGAAGCAATAAATGGTTCAGTTATATGCTTTTTTTTTTAATAAATGCAGCAAACCTTTAAATGGTTTGTTTTTACCATTGTAGAAAACTTTTGTATGAAAACAATAAAAAGCACTAATTTGTTGAAAAAAAAAGATTTTTTTGGCCAAACATATATTAATTTAATTTGGGCCAAAAAAGTAGATTTTGATATAATTTTGGTGAAAACTTGTTTTTGAAGCTTCACACTGATTTTTGTGTTTAAAATTTTTAGAATCTCTAAGAAAAAAACCCTAACTAATTTTTTAAAAATTTTGTTTATAAAAATTTAAATTTTTATTTAAAGGGTTTAAAGTTAAGTTATTTGTTAAACTAGGGGGGGTTGGCATTGGAATTTTTTCAATCAAAAAAGTAATAATATTTGGGTTTTAAAATGCGGCATTTTATAAATATGTAAATAATAATATTTTAAAAAGACTTGCCAAGTTTTTTTTTGTCGAAGGCTCTTTTTGCAGAGAATAATTTGTTTTTTTGGGATTTTAAAGTTTTCAATTGATCAATTTCTTAGATGGAAAGGGGGGAATTTGTTTGTATTAAAAATTAATTTTTTTTACACACACATTTATTGAATGGGAAAGTCTTTTAATCCCATTTTGTACACCATTTATATTTCTAAAAGGGTTTTCTTCCCTTATTTTTGTTAACCTAAAAATCATTTTAAATATAAAAAACCTGATTTTTGTTCATAGCACTC
>JBCFYV010005845.1:0-11156 GCA_039000515.1 Timema cristinae | reverse complement strand
TTTAACGACGCTATATTATTTGCTCACAGAAAACTATTACTTACTCTAAGCAAAGGTTAAAGTAACTTAAATCTAAGATAGGGCATGGCAATAAAGAAACAATATTTTTGTAATTAGGGGGCCTATGTGCTTTTAATCCTTATAGATTTGTTTTAAGTGTCATATCCTATTATCTACAGATAATTTCATCAGATTATAATGTAGGTCTATCTGGGTTGTTGAATGGCGTACCACACCAAACAATTTTGGAGTACCACCAAGATCGTGCTGAGTATTTAATACTTAGGTACATTTTAATGGTGCCCAGGAATATAAAGGCACAACACTATTTATAGATTAACAGTTATTATTTATCATTAATTAACAATTCTACTCAATCAATTCGGATAATAGGGCATAGGTATAAAATAAATATAAAAAATAACTTATATTTACCCCTCCAATAACTGTTTAAGTCTCTTTTCCTTTTGGTTTGACTTGGTCGTAATATATTTATGGTATTTGATGGGACGTTATCATTTTACAACTTGAATTTGCTTGTTTTGTTTGGCTTCTCACGGCGTACTAGCTGGAATAAATGTACGTACCACGGTTTGGGAACTGATGCTTTAGATAATTGAGCCGAATACTTAGCGAGTCCTCTTACTAAGCTAATTGTTTAATTCCCGTTGGGGGACTAATATTTATTATATTTTGATTTATTTACAGCCTAGAGGTAGAACGTGCATGAATAACTTTCCAATTGATTTTAAAAATCTAGAGAATCATAATATTATATAATTAGTCACAATTTTTGTAAACATTATAACAATAAGCAATAGGCATAACATAATTATGTTGTCATTAAACACACATCTAAAACTGTTTCAATTTACTGGAAAAATAAAGAAGTTTTCTAAGAATCTAAGTAGTTTATATTAGATACTAGCAATCCCACACGGCGTTGCCCGTGATTCTTCAAAACTTTGTTAAAAATAGGCTAACCAAGAAGCGAATTATAAATTTAAAAATCCGGCTTCGGGGTGCATTCGGACCCCTTTCCGTCCATCTGTGTTAATATTTCCGATCTCTGCGTGCCGAAGATTTGGCTGGGCATCGCACACAAACAAACAAACAAACACAGACAAACTTTTCCTTTTATTATCATATATAGGAACAAAGCTTATTCAATGTAGCCTGTTTATTAAAACACTTTGTGAGCACAAAACTGCAGGTAGAGGCGGCCGGTCTCTGCTTTGTTTGTCATTCAGAATACAGGAAGCCAATCGACCATAAGAGTGACACACGCCAGGGTAGGGAAAGTAATAGTACAGTGGTGGGGGTGTATCATCTACTCAAGCAGGTACCTAGAGAAGAGAAGGAAGATAATAGAGTGGTGGGGGTATATCCTCTCCTCAAGCAGGTACTTAGAGAAGAAGAAAGATCCAAAAGGAAATTTGGTCGTCTTCTATTCTGTCGCACCTTAACAATAAACTTATTTAAAAATCACTAAGACATATATCAGTTCTATTGAATTACTCTTTTAACTAAGATTAAATTAACGTCACCGCCAATTGTATTCTTGAAGTAGATAACATTTATAAACTGTTTCCTTGAAACACGATAAGATTGATAATTAGCTATTTATTTGATAAGAACACAACTTAGAGTTTACCTAATGTATTTATGATGTAATGGTGGATCATGGCGTGGCGTTGTTTTGGCTGTGGACCTGCACATTCACACGAACAAACGTCAGCATTCATTTACCAAGAAAATAACAATTGGGTGAGTAATACACACACAGTTTCTATAGTCCTTGACAGTGATGAGGAGGCTCAGGTTGGACACACTGGAATGTAGTTGTTTCTATATTCCTTTACAGTGATGAAGAGGCTCAGGTTGGACCCACTGGACTAGTGTTGTTTCTATAGTTCTCGACAGTGATGAAGAGGCTCAGGTTCGACCCACTGGTCTAGTTGTTGTTTTCTATAGTCCTTGACAGTGATGAGGAGGCTCTGGTTGGCACACATGGACTGGTGTTGTTTCTATAGTCCTTGACAGTGATGAAGAGGCTCAGGTTGGACCCACTGGTCTAGTGTTGTTTCTATAGTCCTTGACAGTGATGAAGAGGCTCAGGTTGGACACACTGGACAGGAGTTGTTTCTATAGTCCTTGACAGTGATGAGGAGGCTCTGGTTGGACACACTGGACTAGTGTTGTTTCTATAGTCCTTGACAATGATGAGGAGGCTCCGGTTGGACACACTGGACTGCTGTTGTTTCTATAGTCCTTGACAGTGATGAAGAGGCTCAGGTTGGACACACTGGACTAGTGTTGTTTCTATAGTCCTTGACAGTGATGAAGAGGCTCAGGTTGGACACACTGGACTAGTGTTGTTTCTATAGTCCTTGACAGTGATGAAGAGGCTCAGGTTGGACACACTGGACTAGTGTTGTTTCTATAGTCCTTGACAGTGATGAAGAGCTCAGGTTGGACACACTGGACTAGTGTTGTTTCTATAGTCCTTGACAGTGATGAAGAGAGCTCAGGTTGGACACACTGGACTAGTGTTGTTTCTATAGTCCTTGACAGTGATGAGAGGCTCAGGTTGGACACACTGGACTTGTGTTGTTTCTATAATCCTTGACAGTGATGAAGGAGGCTCAGGTTGGACACACTGGACTAGTGTTGTTTCTATAGTCCTTGACAGTGATGAAGAGGCTCAGGTTGGACACACTGGACTTGTGTTGTTTCTATAGTCCTTGACAGTGATGAGAGGCTCAGGTTGGACACACTGGACTAGTGTTGTTTTATAATCCTTGACAGTGATGAGGAGGCTCAGGTTGGACACACTGGACTAGTGTTGTTTCTATAGTCCTTGACAGTGATGAGGAGGCTCAGGTTGGACACACTGGACTGTGTTGTTTCTATAGTCCTTGACAGTGATGAGGAGGCTCAAGTTGGACACACTGGACTGGTGTTGTTTCTATAGTCCTTGACAGTGATGAGGAGGCTCAAGTTGGACACACTGGACTAGTGTTGTTTCTATAGTCCTTGACAGTGATGAGGAGGCTCAGGTTGGACACACTGGACTAGTGTGTTTCTATAGTCCTTGACAGTGATGAAGAGGCTCATGGTTGGACACACTGGACTAGTGTTGTTTCTATAGTCCTTGACAGTGATGAAGAGGCTCGGTTGGACACACTGGACTGTGTTGTTTCTATAGTCCTTGACAGTGATGAAGAGGCTCAGGTTGGACACACTGGACTAGTGTTGTTTCTATAGTCCTTGACAGTGATGAAGAGGCTCAGGTTGGACACACTGGACTAGTGTTGTTTCTATAGTCCTTGACAGTGATGAGAGGCTCAGGTTGGACACACTGGACTAGTGTTGTTTCTATAGTCCTTGACAGTGATGAGGAGGCTCAGGTTGGACACACTGGACTAGTTGTTCTATAGTCCTGACATGATGAGAGCTCAGTGACCACGGACTAGTGTGTTCTATATCCTTGACAGTGATGAAGTCGTTGGACACACTGATGTGTTGTTTCTATAGTCCTTGACAGTGATGAGAGCTCAGGTTGGACACACTGGACTAGTGTTGTTTCTATAGTCCTTGACAGTGATGAGAGGCTCGGTGGACACACTGGAATTAGTTGTTTCTATAGTCCTTGACAGTGATGGAGGCTAGTTGGACACACTGACTAGTGTTGTTTCTATAGTCCTTGACAGTGATGAGGAGGCTCGGTGGACACATGAATGTAGTTGTTTTATAGTCTTGACAGTGATGAGGAGCTCGTTTGAACCTGGATAGTGTTGTTTCTATAGTCCTGACAGTGATGAGGAGGCTCGGTTGGACACACTGGAATGTAGTTGTTTCTTTCCTTGACAGTGATGAGGCTCGGTTGACAACTGGACTGTGTTGTTTCTATAGTCTTGACAGTGAGAGGAGGCTCAGTTGGACACATGATGTAGTTGTTCTATATCCTGACAGTGATGAGAGCTCAGTTGGACACACTGGACTTTTGTTTCTATAGTCCTTGACAGTGATGAGGAGCTCGGTTGACACACTGGAATTAGTTGTTTCTATAGTCTTGACAGTGTGAGAGTCGTTGGACACACTGGACTAGTGTTGTTCTATAGTCCTTGACATGATGAGGGCTCAGTTGGAACACTGGATGTGTTGTTTCTATAGTCCTTGACAGTGATGAGGCTCGTTGGACACACTGGATGTGTTGTTTCTATATCCTTGACGTGATGAGGAGGTCAGGTTGACACTGGAGTGTTGTTTTTAGTCTTGACAGTGATGAGGAGGCTCGTTGACACACTGGATGTGTTGTTTCTATATCTTGACAGTGATGAGGAGCTCAGTTGGACACACTGGATGTGTTGTTTTATAATCCTTGACAGTGTAGGAGGCTCAGTTGGACACACTGGACTGTTTGTTTCTATATCCTTGACAGTGATGAGGAGGCTCAGTTGGACACACTGGTTGTGTTGTTTATATCCTTGACAGTGAGAGGAGGCTCAGGTTGACACACTGGACTGTTTGTTTCTATAGTCTTGACAGTGATGAGGAGGCCAGGTTGGACACACTGTCTGTGCTGTTTCTTAGTCTTGACATGATAGGAGGCTCAGTTGGACACACTGGACTGTTTGTTTCTATATCTTGACAGTGATGAGGAGCTCAGGTTGGACACACTGCTGGTGTGTTTCTATAGTCTGACAGTGATGAGAGCTCAGGTTGGACACATGGACGATTGTTTTATATCCTTGACAGTGATGAGAGGCTCAGGTTGGCCACTGGACTAGTGTGTTTCTATAGTCTGACAGTGTGAGAGGCTCAGGTGGACACACTGGAGATTGTTTCTATAGTCCTTGACAGTGATGAGAGGCTCAGTTGACCACTGGACTGTGTTGTTTCTTAGTCCTTGACAGTGATGAGGAGGCTCAGGTTGGACACATGGGTTGTTTCTATAGTCCTTGACAGTGATGAGGAGCTCAGGTGACACACTGGACTGTTTTTTCTTATCTTGACAGTGATGAGAGCTCAGGTTGGACACACTGGCTGTGTTGTTTCTATAGTCCTTGACAGTGATGAGGAGGCTCAGTTGGACACACTGGACTGGTGTTGTTTCTATAGTCCTTGACAGTGATGAGGAGTCAGGTTGGACACACTGGATGGTGTTGTTTCTATATCCTGACAGTGATGAGAAGGCTCAGTTGACACACTGGACTGTGTTGTTTCTATATCTGACATGATGAGGAGTTAGGTTGGACCACTGGATGGTGTTGTTTCTATATCCTGACAGTGATGAGAGGCTCAGTTGGACACCTGGACTGTGTTGTTTCTATAGTCTTGACAGTGATGAGGAGTTAGTGACCACTGGACTGGTGTGTTTCTATATCCTTGACGTGATGAGGAGCTCAGGTTGGACACACTGGACTGTGTTGTTTCTATAGTCCTTGACAGTGATGAGGAGGTCAGGTTGACACACTGGACTGGTGTTGTTTCTATAGTCCTTGACAGTGATGAGGAGCTCAGGTTGACACACTGGACTGTGTTGTTTCTATAGTCCTGACAGTGATGAGGAGGCTCAGGTTGACACACTGGACTGGTGTGTTTCTATAGTCCTTGACAGTGATGAGGAGGCTCAGGTTGACACACTGGATGTAGTTGTTTCTATAGTCCTTGACAGTGATGAGGAGGCTCAGGTTGGACACACTGGACTGGTGTTGTTTCTTAGTCCTTGACAGTGATGAGGAGGCTCAGGTTGGACACACTGGACTGTGTTGTTTCTATAGTCCTTGACAGTGATGAGGAGGCTCAGGTTGGACACACTGGACTGGTTTGTTTCTATAGTCCTTGACAGTGATGAGGAGGCTCAGGTTGGACACACTGGACTGGTGTTGTTTCTATAGTCCTTGACAGTGATGAGGAGGCTCAGGTTGGACACACTGGACTGGTGTTGTTTCTATAGTCTTGACAGTGATGAGGAGGTCAGGTTGGACACACTGGACTGTGTTGTTTCTATAATCCTTGACAGTGATGAGAAGGCTCAGGTTGGACACACTGGACTGTGTTGTTTCTATAGTCCTTGACAGTGATGAGGAGGCTCAGGTTGGACACACTGGACTGTGTTGTTTCTATATCCTGACAGTGATGAGGAGGCTCGTTGGACACACTGGACTGTGTTGTTTCTATAGTCCTTGACAGTGATGAGGAGGCTCAGGTTGGACCACTGGACTGTGTTGTTTCTATAGTCCTTGACAGTGATGAAGAGGCTCAGGTTGGACACACTGGACTGTGTTGTTTCTATAGTCCTTGACAGTGATGAGGAGGCTCAGGTTGGACACACTGGACTGTGTTGTTTCTATAGTCCTTGACAGTGATGAGAGGCTCAGGTTGGACACACTGGACTGGTTTTTTCTATAGTCCTTGACAGTGATGAGGAGGCTCAGGTTGGACACACTGGACTGGTGTTGTTTCTATAGTCCTTGACAGTGATGAGGAGGCTCAGGTTGGACACACTGGACTGGTGTTGTTTCTATAGTCCTTGACAGTGATGAGGAGTCAGGTTGGACACACTGGACTGGTGTTGTTTCTATAGTCCTTGACAGTGATGAGAGGCTCAGGTTGGACACACTGGACTGTGTTGTTTCTATAGTCCTTGACAGTGATGAGGAGGCTCAGGTTGGACACACTGGACTGTGTTGTTTCTAAGTCCTGACAGTGATGAAGAGGCTCAGGTTGGACACACTGGACTAGGTGTTGTTTCTATAGTCCTTGACAGTGATGAGGAGGCTCAGGTTGGACACACTGGACTAGTGTTGTTTCTATAGTCCTCGACAGTGATGAGGAGGCTCAGTTGGACACACTGGACTAGTGTTGTTTCTATAGTCCTTGACAGTGATGAGGAGCTCAGGTTGGACACACTGGACTAGTGTTGTTTCTATAGTCCTTGACAGTGATGAGGAGGCTCAGGTTGGACACACTGGACTAGTGTGTTTCTATAGTCCTTGACAGTGATGAGGAGGCTCAGGTTGGACACACTGGACTGTTGTTGTTTCTATAGTCCTTGACAGTGATGAGGAGGCTCAGGTTGGACACACTGGACTAGTGTGTTTCTATAGTCTTGACAGTGATGAGGAGGCTCAGGTTGGACACACTGGACTGTGTTGTTTCTATAGTCCTTGACAGTGATGAAGAGGTCAGGTTGGACAAACTGGACTATTGTTGTTTCTATAATCTTTGACAGTGATGAGGAGGCTCAGGTTGGACACATTGGACTGGTGTTGTTTTTATAATCCTTGACAGTGATGAGGAGGCTCAGTTTGGACACACTGGACTGGTTTTGTTTCTATAATCCTTGACAGTGATGAGGAGGCTCAGGTTGAGCCTAATGGACTATTGCTGTTTCTATAGTTCTTGACAGTGATGAGGAGGCTCACGTTGAGCCTAATAGACTAGTGTTGTTTTTATAGTCCTCAACAGTGATGAGCAGACTCAGGTTGAGCCTAATGGACTAGTGTTGTTTCTTTAGTCCTCGACAGTGATGAGGAGTTTCAGGTTGGACACAATGGACTGGTTTGGTTTCTATAATCCTTGACAGTGATGAGGAGGTTCAGGTTGGACACACTCGACTTGTGTTGTTTCTATAATCCTTGACAGTGATGAGGAGGCTCAGGTTGGACACAATGGACTGGTGTTGTTTCTATAATCCTTGACAGTGATGAGGAGGCTCTGGTTGGACACACTGGACTTGTGTTGTTTCTATAGTTCTTGACAGTGATGAGGAGGCTCAGGTTGAGCCTAATGGACTGGCGTTGTTTCTATAGTCCTTGACAGTGATGAGGAGGCTCAGGTTGGACACACTGGACTTGTGTTGTTTCTATAGTTCTTGACAGTGATGAGGAAGCTCAGGTTGAGCCTAATGGACTGGTGTTGTTTCTATAGTCCTTGACAGTGATGAGGAGGCTCAGGTTGAGCCTAATGGACTGGTGTTGTTTCTATAGTCCTTGACAGTGATGAGGAGGCTCAGGTTGAGCCTAATGGACTGGTGTTGTTTCTATAGTCCTTGACAGTGATGAGGAGGCTCAGGTTGAGCCTAATGGACTGGCGTTGTTTCTATAATCCTTGACAGTGATGAGGAGGCTCAGGTTGGACACACTGGACTAGTGTTGTTTTTATAATCCTCGACAGTGATGAGGAGGCTCAGGTTGAGCCTAATGGACTGGCGTTGTTTCTATAATCCTTGACAGTGATGAGGAGTCTCAGGTTGGACACACTGGACTGCTGTTGTTTCTATAGTCCTTGACAGTGATGAGGAGGCTCAGGTTGGACACACTGGACTAGTGTTGTTTCTATAGTCCTTGACAGTGATGAGGAGACTCAGGTTGAGCCTAATGGACTGGCGTTGTTTCTATAATCCTTGACAGTGATGAGGAGGCTCAGGTTGGACACACTGGACTGGTGTTGTTTTTATAATCCTCGACAGTGATGAGGAGGCTCAAGTTGGACACACTGGAATGTAGTTGTTTCTATAATCCTTGACAGTGATGAGGAGGCTCAGGTTGGACACACTGGACTGGTGTTGTTTCTATAGTTCTTGACAGTGATGAGGAGGCTCATGTTGCACACACTGGTCTGGTGCTGTTTCTATAGTCCTTGACAGTGATGAGGAGGCTCAGGTTGGACACACTGGACTGGTATTGTTTCTATAATCCTTGACAGTGATGAGGAAGCTCAGGTTGGACACACTGGACTGGTGTTGTTTCTATAGTCCTCGACAGTGATGAGGACGCTCAGGTTGCACACACTGGACTGGTGTTGTTTCTATAGTTCTTGACAGTGATGAGGAGGTTCAGGTTGGACACACTGGACTGGTGTTGTTTCTATAATCCTTGACAGTGATGAGAAGGCTCAGGTTGGACACACTGGACTAGTGTTGTTTCTATAATCCTTGACATTGATGAGGAAGCTTAGGTTGGACTCACTGGACTGGTGTTGTTTCTATAGTCCTCGACAGTGATGAGGAGTCTCAGTTTGGACACTCTGGACTGGTGTTGTTTCTATAGTCCTTGACAGTGATGAGGAGGCTCATGTTGGACACACTGGACTGGTGTTGTTTCTATAATCCTTGACAGTGATGAGGAGGCTCAGGTTGGACACACTGGACTGGTATTGTTTCTATAATCCTTGACAGTGATGAGGAAGCTCAGGTTGGACACACTGGACTGGTGTTGTTTCTATAGTCCTCGACAGTGATGAGGAGGCTCAGGTTGCACACACTGGACTGGTGTTGTTTCTATAGTTCTTGACAGTGATGAGGAGGCTCAGGTTGGACACACTAGACTGGTGCTGTTTCTTAAGTTCTCGACAGTGATGAGGAGGCTCAGGTTGGACACAATGGACTGGTGCTGTTTTTATAATCCTTGACAGTGATGAGGAGGCTCAGGTTGGACACACTGGACTGGTGTTGTTTCTATAGTCCTTGACAGTGATGAAGAGGCTCATGTTGGACACACTGGTCTGGTGCTGTTTCTATAGTTCTCGACAGTGATGAGGATGCTCAGGTTGGACACTCTGGACTAGTGTTGTTTCTATAATCCTTGACAGTGATGAGGAGGCTCATGTTGGACACACTGTCTGGTGCTGTTTCTATAGTTCTTGACAGTGATGAGGATGCTCAGGTTGGACACAATGGACTGGTGTTGTTTTATAATCCTTAACAGTGATTAGGAGGCTCAGGTTTGACACACTCGACTTGTGTTGTTTCTATAATTCTTGACAGTGATGAGGAGGCTCAGGTTTGACACACTCGACTTGTGTTGTTTCTATAGTCCTCGACAGTGATGAGGAGGCTCAGGTTGAGCCCACTGTACAGGTGTTGTTTCTATAGTCCTCGACAGTGATGAGGAGGCTCAGGTTGGACACAATGGACTGGTGTTGTTTCTATAGTCCTTGACAGTGATGAGGAGTCTCAGGTTTGACACAATGGACTGGTGTTGTTTCTATAGTCCTCGACAGTGATGAGGAGGCTCAGGTTGAGCCCACTATACAGGTGTTGTTTCTATAGTCCTTGACAGTGATGAGGAGGCTCAGGTTGGACACACTGGACTGGTGTATATTCTATAGTTCTTGACAGTGATGAGGAGGCTCAGGCTGGACACACTGGACGGGTGATGTTTCTATAGTCCTTGACAGTGATGAGGAGGCTCAGGTTGGACACACTGGACGGGTGATGTTTCTATAGTTCTTGACAGTGATGAGGAGGCTCAGGTTGGACACACTGGACGGGTGATGTTTCTATAGTCCTCGACAGTGATGAGGAGGCTCAGGTTGGACACAATGGACTGGTGTTGTTTCTATAGTCCTTGACAGTGATGAGGAGTCTCAGGTTTGACACAATGGACTGGTGTTGTTTCTATAGTCCTCGACAGTGATGAGGAGGCTCAGGTTTGAGCCCACTGTACAGGTGTTGTTTCTATAGTCCTCGACAGTGATGAGGAGGCTCAGGTTGGACACACTGGACGGGTGATGTTTCTATAGTCCTTGACAGTGATGAGGAAGCTCAGGTTGGACACACTGGACTGGTGTTATATTCTATATTTCTTGACAGTGATGAGGAGGCTCAGGCTGGACACACTGGACTGGTGTTGTTTCTATAGACCTTGACAGTGATGAGGAAGCTCAGGTTGGACACACTGGACTGGTGTTGTTTCTATAGTCCTTGACAGTGATGAGGAAGCTCAGGTTGGACACACTGGACTGGTGTATATTTTATAGTTCTTGACAGTGATGAGGAGGCTCAGGCTGGACACACTGGACTGGTGTTGTTTCTATAGACCTTGACAGTGATGAGGAAGCTCAGGTTGGACACACTGGACTGGTGTATATTCTATAGTTCTTGACAGTGATGAGGAGTCTCAGGTTTGACACAATGGACTGGTGTTGTTTCTATAGTCCTCGACAGTGATGAGGAGGCTCAGGTTGAGCCCACTGTACAGGTGTTGTTTCTATAGTCCTTGACAGTGATGAGGAGTCTCAGGTTTGACACAATGGACTGGTGTTGTTTCTATAGTCCTCGACAGTGATGAGGAGGCTCAGGTTGGACACACTGGACGGTGATGTTTCTATAGTTCTTGACAGTGATGAGGAGGCTCAGGTTGGAC